>JAEIIG010006885.1:0-10195 GCA_018904695.1 Drosophila parvula | reverse complement strand
AAGTAATCATTAAAACTTTATACTTATTTTTCTCATTTCTTACCTAGATAAGTATATATATTTAGTTTGATATTTTTTAGCTTGAAAATAATACACTATTTATATTATAAATTAATTACACTTGGGATATGCTGCCAAAAATGTCATACTTAGACATAAACTTATATAAGTTTCTTCCTTAATTAAGTAATACTCACCTTAATTAATGGTTATATCTAAATTCTTTCCAGTGTAGTCCCCAGCCAGACCCGCAGCTTGGCCTGCCACTTAAAGTTTAACTGCATTCGCAGTCGCGGAGTGCAAGCAATTTTTATGGCTAAATGTTGACGTCCCTGCTGCATTATTGCGGTGCATTTAATGTAATAATTACTATTTGCCACCGGTAATACGTAGGCCCGCGATTCCGATTCCCCAAGCGACATGGCGTGTGTGGTTTGGCTCCGTCACCGGCTTCGGCTCCGACTCCGGCTCCTTTTCGGCCAACAGCAGCAGCTCCCTTCACCCAGCTCCCTGCCTGCCCCGCCTGCCCAGCCTGCCCCGCCTGCGGTTTCGCTTGGGGTTTGGGGCAGCCAACTCGTTATCTTGGCGTCGGCTTTTGCGGTTGCGTCTGCGATCTGGGAAGGGGACCGGGGACCGCGGCTGGACCGGGGTCTGGAGCGGAGCTCCTCTTCTCTTCTCGGCTGGGTTTCGGATCGGATCGGTTCGTTTGTTCATGTAATCAACCGCCCCGTCGTCCAACGGCAACCGGCAAACCGACATCGCCAGCTGAGCCAACTGAGCAACTGGGGAGCTGAGCAACTGAGGAGTCTGGGGGAGTCCCCAACCCCCGACGGTGTGTGTGTGTGGCTTTTCCAGCTTCTTGTGTGGTCCTGTCAGACTTTCAGCTCTGCTTCAGCCCAATGCACTTGGCAAAAATATCTATCTAAAAGCTGGCTCCTTAAATTAAGGAGATTTTAAATCCATTTAAGGTCTTAATAAAAAATGGGAAAAAGTATGATTGTTTTCTTTTAAAAATCTACATAGTTATAAGTGAAATATTTAAATAATATTGTCTATAATCTATTTTATAAGGGTACAAGCTTGATGCATAAGAAAAACAATTACTACAATTACTACAATGACTACTAATTAATAAATATACTTTTGCTTATATAAAAATGTAATCTGAAAAAAAACCTATGACTAATTATAATTTAAAAATAACTAAACATTTGGTAAATACTTAGATACTTTTGATTTAAACATTTTGAATCCTTAAATATTAAACTGTAGCTCAGAAATCTTTTATAACTTTATACCTAATACTATCCTATTCTTTTACCTAACACCCAACCCTAACAAGCACGTGCTTGTTGTCGCCAGAGTCACTTGAGTGTACTGAACGCAGTGCATCAAGAAGATAATATATTAATCTTTATCCAAGGTAATCTTTTATTCTAAGTGTATAAGCTCCTACCTCGACGTCCCACCTCAGCGTTGATCTGCGACTGTTTCGGTTTTGGATTTAGTTTGCTTTGGGCTTGGTTTTGTTTTGTGATTTTTTTTTTTGCGGTACCTACGGATCGATGGCTTTTCGGTTATCATTTGGAGAACCCACGCGTGGCGACATTTCCACCAGAAGTTTATTTAAGCTCGAATGGAAAGTGCCTGCGGGTGGTCATGGCTACTTTGAAAGGGTACAAAATGCAGTGGGTTGGCGAATTAATTGTGAAAGGCCAGTTGGAGATGGAAGCTACAAAAATGGTTGTCAAAATTCTCAAAATTAAATCTTTCTTTGTAAACAATTTTCTTTAAATCCATAAAAAAATCCCCTATATTTAATATAAAAAATGAACAAGTGCCTTTGTTATGCTGCCTTTCCTTCTATATCATAACGATCTCCATAAGAGTCCTGCCTGCAAATCCCTAACCCATTAATTCCCTCGTAATCCCCGCTCTGTCGACATCAGTTAAGCTCATCGCATAACCCTTTTTGAAGTCGGATGTGTTAATGTGACTGCAACGACGATAACGACAATGGAGGGAAGGAGGCGGCGGCCCAACAACAAGCTTAAGATAGATATATAAAAGTCACTGAACGTCACTGGGTCTGGCCTGTCGTCGTCGTCGAATCCATGGAGATTGCAGATACAATATATCGAGGAACTGAGAACAGGGAACGGGGACTCTGGGACTCTGGGGATAACGCGGAATGTTGACGACGCATGCGTTTTGCGTTGGCTGTCAAATTAATTTCGTTCGCTCAGCTCCGACTGCGATTATGGCGACCGTGACAGCGACTGTGACTGCGATTGCGTGGGCGTTATGCGGCTGCGACTGAGCCTTATTGTCCGTCCACCATCCAAAGTTCTGGGCGGGAATTAACATAAACACAGTCGCGGGCAACATAATATCGAAAGGAATATAGTCTTAAATAAAGTACATGGAAAATTCATGAGAAATCTAGCTTGCTCTTGGTATTATTTGTTGATCATATTTAAACATTATAACTTAAAGCAATGTTGAAAGATTTTATTGAACTAAGGTAAACAATTTCATTTAAGTGTTCCTCCCATTTTATTAGGCTACTTCCTAAATTAAATTATTTATTAAAATATTAATAATGATACTTTAATGTTGACCCCAGCTGTAGCTTCATATCTCATTGGAGACGCATGCATAATTTGGACTTTGACAATGGTCCGAGGGTACCGTGGGCCATCCTTAGCATACTTAAGGCTGGTGAAATGTGAAATGCCTCCTCGACTTCATCGTCCCCACTGTCTGCAGAATTTGCCACAAAAGGCCACAGAGAACCGACGCGACGCCCCCTCAGCTGGGAATTCGTGGAATGACTGCACAAATCGTTACCTGGGTGGTCTCCAACTCGATTCGATTCGACTTGACTCCACTCGGCCTGAGTTCGAGTTGGCTACACAGCAAGAAATCTCGTAGGTTTTGAAATTAACAAGAAATAGAAATAGAAAAAATTGGAAATACTGTAGAATTCCTGTAGATATCACTAGATATTTGAAAACATTTTAAAAGGGGTCTTAAGGTATGCTGCATTAAAATATATAAGCGGATTACTTTTAAAAAGTGAATAAAAAATATTAATTTAATAAATAGTATTTATTGGGTTCCTCTTTAGATAGCTGTATCCCTATTAATTTCAAATCTATTAGAAGACAGACATAGAATAATATTTAATTCAAATTTTATTAGCATAACTTTATGTAGATGGTTTAAAAAATAATTCGAGTTATTTATAGAGCTTTTGTGTTTATTATTTGGCTTACCTTCTCATCAAATTTCAACTTATTAATTCATGCTTTATATATAATATTTTCTAGAATAATCTCTTTTTCTGCCTGTGTATAGGTTCGGCTTGGGTACTGGTGACTCGCTTGGTGGTTTATGAGGCACGTGCGCTGGCGTTCGCTGCTCATTGAGTTGCTTATTTACGGCCCGAAGGTATGCCTCGTTACTCCCCAGCCCCCCCTTTCCTGGTACCCCCCTTTTGGCCCCCCCTTAACCTTACCTTATTTACACTGCCGTGAAGTGAAGTAATAAGAGTACTGAATGTGTGTGTTTGTGTGAACCCAACTAATTGAATGTTGAACTTGTGGGGGATATGTGTGTGAGCCCATTGGCTGGAGTTTGGATGAAAGTACCATCCGTGAGTGGGTGGCACCCACGTTCCCTACAAAGTCTTTAAGGTTTTCTCAACAGATACGTTACTTACTTATTACGCTACTTATTCCAAGTAATTTTGTTTATTTTATTTGGAATTTTTCTAACAGAAAATAAGTCAGTCTAAGGAAAGGTAAAAATTAAGACCTTATAGGAATGTTTTCTTGAGTTCTAGATAATATCTATAATATCTATGAGCGTTACTGATCTTTTCAATCTTTCATACTTGCCTTGGCGCCACCTGGGCACACTGAAACGAAGAGAGATTTACACTTAATTGATTATGTAGCGTAAATATTTAAATATAAATCCAATAAATGAAACCTAGCTTACTTTCTTCAATAAAGAGCAAAATGAAAGTAAAAAATTAAGTATCTCCCAGAAAAAGACACCTGGCCTGGTCGAGTATCACCCAGATGCAATCACCGATAGATGCCAACTATCCAAACTACTTTTCCCACTGCTTAATACGATCAATTAGGCAAATGCCTCGGTGAAGTCGTTAAAACACCGAACACACTGGCTCAAAGTCTTCGACCCGAGATTCAGATTCAGATGCGGACTAAGCCAAGGACTGGGGGATCGAGCGGCGATCGAGCGATGGAGCGACCGTCATAACTCAACGACACTTCACTGGCCTGCGGAGCTGCGTTGACAACTCAACTTGTTTGGGCCGACATATCTGGCCAGATACGATCGGGTCCGTTCGGTTTTGGACCACCAGGCTGGCTGAACGGTCGACTGTAAGCCTAACCACAGGCCCGCTTTTATTGCCCCGGACTCCGACTACGACTCCGACTTCGACTCCCAGACTCGGATCAAATGAAAATCTCTTTCGAAGTGCCAGTTGCCAGTGCCTCGACGACGAATCCAGCTGTGCGGCTGTCGCTTTTGTGGAAAAAGGCAGAAACGTTTCAATCGCCCCGGAAAATGAAAATGGAAATGGACCCTGAAGAACACTGAACGTGGAGAGTCGTCAGACCTGCGACCGTATATCATTTGTTTACATTGTATTGAGTTGTTAGCCCGCCGCCCGCTGCCCTCGGCCAGTGTTTTAATTGATCCATGGCCCGAAAGGGGATCGCACACGTCGATAGTGGCCCGGTATCGGGTCTTGATAAGCCCCGGTGATGTCTCTGTCTCTCTATAGCCTTTCCCAGTCGGGGTTATGCGTGGGCCGCTCTTCATTCTTTCATACACTGTTAGGTTTTTGCCACTACATGCACTAAGAAAAATTAATTTATATAAAAATTAGGTTAATAGAGTCATAATATATTAAGGTAGGACACTTTTCAGGGTCAGTTTTCGCATATGTTTGAAGTATCTTGAATTAATAAGTAAATGTTATTAAGTAATTATGTGTTATCTAGCCACATACCAATTTTCAAATCAATCGGTCAATTATTAAGGTCAAAAAGAGTTTTTAAAGTTGGTCTTAGGAATATTACCAGTACGTATTCTCCTAAGAGTGGACCATACTTTTTTACCCTTTAAAACCCAGAGTAATACCTTTTTAAAGTGAGATCTTTTTAAAACAGTGATCCCTTCACGATTTGGCAAGTTTCCCTGTCTGAGCTCTGCTTGCACCTACAGTGCAAGCGTTCGTATACTGTCGGCAAAAGCAGCACGGTTTTACTCACACAAAAGCTTGTCCCACGTGCGTGTGGGCACCACTGTTCTAAAGATATTTAATTAGCTACGAAATTAATATAATTAATTCTAATTTCCTTTTACTAATCTAACTTTCTAATCTAAAAATGTAGTACCAAAATTTTTCTGGGTGTTCTAAGAACTTTATTTATGAGCTTCAGCCTGCCGGAAGTGTGGGATTAGCCTGGTCTGGGCGTGTGCCCATTTATCACAAAAACTCATAGAGAACATGGACTCGAAGCCGATGGAGAATCGTAGATTTTCAGCTAATAACTTGATCGACTCCGAAATGCGGGCTGAAGTTTCTGAGGTTCTTCTACATAGATACACTCATCGAATTTCGATGCTGCGGTAGGTGTTCTTCTTTGGACTGGAGAAACTAATACCGGCAACAGGAACAAAAAAAAATAGAAAAAAAGAAACGTTAAGAGTGCGCGTTAAACCTCTTAAGTTCCCATTCAGCTTTGACAGTTTTCCTAATGTATTGTGGCCGGGCTTCCTCTATTCAAAAATAGAAAGAAAGACCAAACCAAGACTCGAGTCGAGTCGCCTTTTGTTTGGGCACCCACCTGGGGAATTCGTCTTGAGAATCTATTTGTTTGTTGTCGCACTCGGGGTAATGATCTGCGTTTGTCATTCCGAAAGGTTAACTAAACACGGGAGACTCCCAAAACCTGGTTGCGTGGGAGTGGATTCCCGAAAAAAATAAAATAAAAACGAGGAGGCAGAGTTCCTGCGAACAGATGTTTCGATGGTTCGGCAGAAGTGACAAACTGCACTTAACGTTTACTCGTAGAATCTTTCACTTTTTATGGAAATTCATTAAGAATGACAAACAGTTAGGGGAAAAACTTGAAATCCAAAGAATTTTAAAGGGGTTTCCTAGTAAGAAATGGTTTCCCTTTAAGTAGATATAGTATTTTTTGCATAAATGCCTTGGAAATGTATCTTGTAGTTCATATTTTGTTCGTAAACTGATCGTATTTAGTTAATTTAAATATCCACACAACAAAAGCGGTTTTTCCTTTGCAGCCCAATTAATTCTAAGCCATTTTCTTGTAAAGATTTTCATAATTGCAACTTTGTAAAGATTTTCCAGGAGTCACTAGCCTTTATTGTCCTCAAAACATAGAGTTCAGTTCTCTTTTTCAGGTTCATCACAAAGCCATTCTCCGACCAGTTTCTAGTCTTGTGAAAATTCAGTTCGATTCGTTCGAGTTACGAAAAAAAAGATTGAGATTTACGAGATCGGTGTGTGGCAGACATCTAGAACGATTCGTTCTACCTTCCGAGAACACTGACTGTTCCAGTGATGATGACCGTCGCCCAAGGAGGTCTGAACGCATAACTCATCATTAATAACCGAACCTAAATAAGACGTTTTATTGTTGTAAACCAAATTGAATTCCCGCTGCGTGAGGAGAAAGAGATCAGAGACCCGGGACCGGAGTGAGCTCGTAGATTATCGATGCGAATGTCCAGATACATATATATGTATAATATATAGAGAGAGATTTTCTCCTTTTCAGGTGTTACACATCGTTGTCGGCATTGGGCCAAAGGAAAAATGAGACATCAAAGGTTCGGTCCGTTGCTGCTATTATTATTATTGTTATTATTATTATTGTTGTTGTTTTTGTTGATCTCGGCTCACACTTCCTACGCCCGGGGCAATGTCATAATTAAAACAATTTCGGCCCCTGCCTGGCTTCCCCTTAATCTGATTTGCTGGGAATTCTTAAGGCTGGATTTGTTTTCTTCTTGGGTTTTCTTTATCTTTTTGCCGGTTTTTGCGCAAGTGCAAAAAGTCGCTGGAGATCAAAGTCGGAGTCGATGTCGAAGGTATATCGCCTCGGGGCGTTAATCTGGCGTATACGGCTTCTGTTACCTGTTGTCTCATCATCTCATCATCGCATCTGCCGGCTGATCTGCTGATCTCCTTGGATCTGGTCGGATCTGTGGTCGTAGAGGGTACCCGTCTCTCTCTCCTCTTACAACAGTTTCCGTAATTCCGTAAAAGCGATTTGTATTCTTCTTTTTTTTTCGACACTGGAACGATTCTGCGAAGCTAATTGATTATTTTTTCCTCTCCTCAGGTTTTTTTTTGCTGCTGGCAGCGGAAGACAAGTTAATTTTCTCACACCTTTTTCTACGAATTAATTTGTCGGAGATTTCACCGGTGATTTCGGTTAATCAAGGTGGGCTCGCTGATTACAGGTAATCTCGTATAATGTTTGATGGTAGATTTCATTTGAAAACAAAAATAAAGAAAAACAGTCGAAATTACATCATTTGGGGGTCTTGTAAAATGTTAATAGACCTTATGTGCGGGTTAAATCGTATAAAAGCTAATTGATTTGTCTATTTAATGGGTATAAGATTAGATTGGGGTAATTTTTAAGAATTTAAATTCCTTTTAAGTTCAAGAAAAAGTGTATTTAAATGTTTTCTAAGCTGGGAGCTTATTTGTTAAAGGGTTTTAAATGTTTAAACATTTTTAAAATTAATTTTAATAAGCCCAAAGGTGTTCTTTAAGTTTCCTGTTCATTATGTATAGTTCTTAGCGCAATATAGATCACTGATATCCTTAAAAAATTTCTTTTAGCTGATTTTTTTAAATACTTAAGCATTTTTCCTTGAATTGTTTGTTTAATTGCAATAATAATTCTAGTTCCCCGTATTCCCAGTCAATTTAATTTCTGGAATCTGTAAAATTAGCAAAGTTCATTCTCTCTCTTCTTCCTCCCCAGAAAAAAATGAAAGAATTCTTATAGATAAAATCTTCAAAGAAAACCCCATAGCTAATTCCTCAGCAAGTTTGCCTTTCCAGCTTTCAATGGCTTGACTTTGCTTCCGAATTTCTGTTGAAAAAACAAACAATTTGGTTAGCAAATTACTTGGGCAAATATTTGCCAAGTAAGATACACAAACAAAGAAAGCGATTCCCAGGCAGAGAGACAGATACATGGAGGTCTAGGGTAAATATGATTATGCGCCTAATTTAACGAGGACCGGGCAAATCTTCAGCTTCTCGTAACCCATTAAGGGAGATAGAGGGACCGGACCCATCGACCACCACGAATTAACCTACCTACAAATTATGCTTGGAAATGGATAGAAGAGCGTCCCCGAACGGGGCATCGAATTCAACAGACATCCGGATTGGTGTAGATCGGTCAGATATGTTGTGTGTGTGTGCTGAATAACCCGAATGGGAAATACAGGAAAAAAGAATATATATATCGGTGCGGTTGGGTTGCCTTACATTTATTGATTTCATCGCAAACAACATTTGCCCGAAGACAAGGCAAAAGGCCCGGGAAGAATCAGGGAAAGAGCTGGCAACAGGCAGAAGAATCGAACAGGAGGCAACATACAAACGGGTCTTCTGGCTCTCTGCTGGGCATCGCATTAAGCGTAGAACAGTGGCAGCCGCACAGCCCAGAGGGATTTACCCCACACCCATCAACATTTCAACTTAATTCCTTTTTTGAGTCGCTCTCTGTCAGACCCGAAGACGAAGATGCCCCACACACAGTTGGCATAGGCGACTGCCAAAGGAGCTCTCTTCTCAAGGAGAAGTATCTTGTATCTTTGGGTAAAATATATATATTAGGGAGTAAAGCCACTGAAAATGGTGTCCAAAATAATGCTAACTATTTTTACAAAGTCAGAAATAAGTATAAGTATAAGTATAATAAATCAGAAAAACAAAATTTACACGGAATTCGGACCAAGAAAATTGTATTACGTACTTTTAGGCACCTTTTAAAGGGCTTTAAAACCTCTAGTTATTTCTGCAGCATTCTAAACTCACTTTTGTGGAAGAATCTATGAAGTAATCTTATCTTAAATCTTAAAGTATCTTCCTAAAAAGAAAACTACCTAAAAAAGAAGAAAACTATCTAAGAAACCAACTAAACATGGGGGAAAATAAGAAAAGAGATAAGATCCACAATGATTTTGGGTCTGCATTTTTTATGTTTATATAAGATTGTTATAATGCCTTAATGATTTATTATTCGCAATTTTTGCTCAAAATTTTTTATTTATGTATTACAAGATTGTTAAAATTAAACTAAGTACTTAATTTTTCATTTATATTTTCTTATATTATATATAGCTCATTATCCTGGTCATTCTGGCCGAAAATATCCATGAACTTGTTGTTTGCCTTGCTGATTGCCAAGGTGCTGCCTGCGATTGCCGCGTATGCCATGAATTTGTTCCACTATACGTGCAATCATGTTGCCAACAGACGACTCTGCCTCTGAGCCTGGCTCTGTTGGAGCTGGAGCTAGTCCCAGGCCAGGCCAGGCTTACATACTTATGTTGGTGTGTTTGTGGAAAATCAGTAGCTGAGTATATTGAGTCGTTGACGTTACATGAACTTTGGCTACGGTTCAATTCTGGCCAAGACCACTTTGCTGGCAGACTCTTAAGCGGCTTAAGGGAATCGTTCCTTGCTGGTTGGTTTGATGCAATCGGTCTGACATATCGTTCAGGGAAGACATCAAGTTTCATCAACTCACCTTTTATGAGATGTTGATTTCGCTTTCATTGGAATTGGATGCCTTGACGATTGCTTAAAAATCGATATCAATGAAAAATCAGGCAGCACTCTTCTCCTGTTAACCCCTAACATTAACAAGCACGTGCTTGGTGTCGCCAGGGCCACTGTTATGTTAGCTATGATAAAATAATAAGATAGCTTTATAAATATGGAGGGATTTTATAATATTTGCACTAACAAGCATGTGCTTAGTGTCACAAAGGCGACTCTTATGTTAGCTTAGATCAAATAATATGATAACATGCTAAATATGTAGGGATTTATAACAATTTCGCTAACAAGCACGTGCTTGGTATCGCC
>JAEIIG010006882.1:0-72295 GCA_018904695.1 Drosophila parvula | reverse complement strand
TCGTAATAACCGGACAAACGCTATAAGCGGAGTCGTTATAACCGGATTCTACTGTATATCTAATGTTGATTAATTAACTATTTGTAATAATTTATAAGTTTGTTTAACGATAAATATAGCTTTAATAATTAAAGATCAAAGTGTGATGAATCTTAAATGGTGTGAAAACACTTTTAATTAGAAGAGACTATACATATATACATTAGCTAATATATTTTGTTATCCATTTCTTTATTATTATTAATGATTAATATTATAGCAAGATAATTATACAAATATTGATTACAAATACTTTATGCTGAGAACAGTTTCCATTAGAAGATATGACATGTTACAAATTTCCAGACCCGGTAACACTGCGTCAAATAAAGAAGAGGAAAACTTCAAAATAAACCGCCATTTTGCGAAGGTAAAAAATAAAAGAATACGAGATTTTTGTATTTTTAACGAATTTCGACGCATTTAGGGCAGGAAGGGACACAGAGTATGGATCGCACAGCCACCTGGAAGGCGGAGGAGAAGGAGCACAGCGAGAAGCTGTACAGGAAGCTCCAGGGTTTGACCCTGGTCCAGCCAGCTTCCGACGAGTTGCGGAAACTGCTCGCCTGGGACATGTTCCTCAAGCCCAACCAGTCGGCATTCTTCCACGTGATGCACTACCTCTTTCGGATGCTGGACCCCGCCGAGTTCAAGCGCCGCTTTTTCTGGCCCATCACGGACAAGAAGGCCGAGGCGAACTTCCGCGCCAGCACGGTGGAGTACCTAAAGCACCTGAAGGAGAAGCACCAGCTGCAATGGTGGCCCAACATCCAGTCCTACCTGGTGGTGATGCCCGGCGGAATGCGGTTTATCAACTTCCTGCTCGAGCTGGTCAGCTTCGTGATCCAGGAGCAGATCAAGCAGCGCGAGAAGACGCTCGCCCAGGACGTGAGCACTGCTCCGCCCAAGAGTGCCAAGGTGATGGCCCGTCAGAATGCCCTCATGAAGGAGTATGCCTCGGCGTACCTGACGGATATTGAAGCGAATATGGCCCTGTTGCGGCACAATATCCAGAAAATCCGTGGCATCACTGCCGATATATCTGCGGAGGTGGGTGTGCCCGAGGCGCATCTCCTGGATGAAGGCTTCCTTGACGACTGCGAGGCCACCAATCGCCGTCGCGTTGAGCGGAAAGTAACCAAACCCGCCACTTGGGCTGCGGCAGAGCTAGAGGCTCTCTGTGGTCTAAAGGAGGACATTGAACACTTCCAATCAAAACAGGCGGAGCATAACCAGTGCCAGGAGCAGGTGGAGCAGACGCTACGCGGCACGCGAAGATTACTCGACGGTGAAACCTTCGGAGAAGGAGCAGGTGAGCTGTCCTTGACAATTCCAAGTAAATAATTAGAAAATTCGTCATCCCCGCCAGACTTATTTCATCAAGTGGGCGGCTCTAAGGTAGAGGCCCTCATAGAAGCTTTCAATCGTGTCAGCGCATCAATGGCCGAGCAACTAGATGCCCACGATCACTACAACGAGTCCAATGCGTTTGTCTCCGAGGATCTGCAGGCGATGCGCGCCGAAGTCACCCAGATCGAGGCACAGCTCACCCAAGTGCAGAAGGATCTGATAACACGACTTGCCGCCTTGAAGCAAAAGGTCGAATCAAGTCAAGGGAACCAAGGAAGCAATCCGCCGGTTACGCCCCGCTTCGATACACGCCAGCAAAGCATCGGCATGAAGTTCATATCAACGCCGCCCATTCGGATCGATTTGGTCGGCGGCAGCGGGCGCAGTGCTCCCGTGCGACTGGCCCTTCAGGGCGACTTCAATGCCAAGCAGTACGAGACGACATTCAGCAGCAGCTTGTTGGGTAAGAAACATACACATATTGGCCTTCTGGGGCGTACTTAAGAGGTTATTTCCTTTCCCAGCTCCTGCTGTTCCACGCTCAGCCCGGAAGCCAAAGGAACCCGACCAGTCCTTGGCTGGCAACGACCTTAATGCCACCATGAACCGATCCAAGATCAACGATCCCTTGCAGATGCTACGCACCATCCAAAAGAACGCAGCCAAGCCCAAGACGGCTCCGCAGCCGAATCTCTCCGCCTTGGGTAGCAAGTGGAAGGAGCTGCAGGCCTCTTTCGGCTTTAATGAGGAGGCCTCAGCAACTACGGCAATCTCACCGGAGTCCGCATCGCCGGCGACGGACGCTAGTGAGTGCACCCGCATTGAACGCATTCCTCGTACCTCCGAGACAAACAGTTCTTTGATCGCCAAGAACGCTGCGGTGATGAAGGTACTGAATGCCTCAAGGAATGCCCAGAATCATAGCACTTCGCCTTCGGGAAGGCTGGATGCCTTGGTCACTGAAACAGTTCAGCGAATTTCCCCTTGCATCCGCCTCAACGACATAACCATAGATGTAAGTGGATCCGCCAAGAATATGTATGCAAGTTCCTAGCTCATATAATTTCCTTGCAGGATCTACAATCTCTCGACGCCGATGTCAACACGGAGAATAACATGAATGTCATTAATATTTCGCACAAGTTTGGTTTCGATCAAAACGACGATGAGGATGACCTGCAAAACATCAGCGATAGTGTGCTCCGAGACATCGAAATGTAGCCCAAGGCACCTGGTGGGAGCGAGCAGTAAGCCATTATTTATTTTGTATTTGTATTGCTTGGAATTTGGGATTTTTACAATAAAATAAATTTGAATTTATAAACAAACGATAATTATCGTAAATCGATGTTTTCAGATATACATATGTACACTGTCCTAGATATGGTAGAATATATTGATTTATCGGTACTTGTCGCGAATAAATATTTAGTTTGATAAATCAGAGCAACATAATCGGAAATCAAGACAAGTAACATTATTCGGGTAATATTTAGCTTCACCCATAGTTAGATGATAAATAGTACTGATTACCAGTTCCGATAATTTAATACTAAATATTAAAATAAGATTTGATTCCAAGAGATAATTCGATGATTAATCAAAAACCTGTAACATTCTTCTCTTCATTTAAACCACTTGAAGTTTTCAATAAAAAGCTTCATTTAATTTTAACATATAAAACAACATGGTTTTGTTGGTTTTTTTTTTACATTTTTGTAGCACTTTTTGCTAGTTTAGGAATACTTTTTTAATAAACATGAAGAGATCCGAACTAATGCTTTCCAAAAACATTGGGTTCGGAGGAGGAGCCTCCTCCACCGCCACTGGCAGCGGCACTTAGCTCCTCCAGCAGCTCGTTCGACTGGCGATGCCGATTGGAGTTCGAGTTGATGTTGGAGTACAGAACATTTTCACCATTGAGGTTGCCATTAAGTCTGGGGAGGATATGGGAGTTCTCTCCGGGATCGGCATCACCAACTCGACTTATGTCCGTACCGGGGGCGCAGTTACGACCGATCAACGAGCGTTGGAGTTGTGACAGGCAGCTGGAAATATTAATATTAATGTGTAAAGCCAAAGTAACATTAATCTATATTTTAAAAAATAATGTATGCCAAAAAAACCCGAAATTTCCGTCAGGATAAGACTGTTTTTAGTAATAGACTCTCATCATCCTAAGTTTACACTAATTAGGATTCAATATATGTATGTAAGGTTTTGAGCAAACTTTATATGAAATATAGGCTCAGATTTTAAATATATGCTCGAAGTCTCACCGCTCCAATCGTCGTTCGCCGCTCCAATCCTGCAGATCGTACAGATCCGTATAACCCAGCTCGTTGCTCCGATGGAAGTGCCCACCGTTGCCCAACAGCGGTGATGCGGCCGGATTCAATGCCCTCTTGCCGTTGGTCCAGCCCCGTGAATACTGGAAGGTCTGGCCCATGCAGGCCATGGACAGGGTGAAGAGGAACAGTGGCAGCAGCAGGAGTCGCATCATGACGCGGAGGAGGGAATTCCCGGCACACAGGAACACAGGACACTCTCGAAGGTGATGATGACTAGAGATGGATACGCGTTCGAGGCACAGCTACGTCTGAGCCTAGAAGCCTCTGCGACCCGGCTTTTATATCGATGCTGGGTCCTGGCGGTGATGTCTTCCATGCCGTGGATTCTTGCTTCGATGCCCCCAGAAACACACACTTACGTAGATTAACCGGGATTATTAGCACCCAATTGTTTCAGAGTCGCCTCCACACATATGGCCACGCCCACTCTGCGCCAGCTGGCTGCTCAAACTGAATGCATTTGCTGATTGGAAAACTACCCGTTTTGCCCCCGCTTTCCCAGGGAAAGTTGGAGGGCACGGGGGGTGGTAAAGTGAAAGGCTTAAACTAAAAGTGGCCGAAAAAAGTAATTTGCGACCAGTGCCAGGGGCAGCAAATCAAAGTTCAAAGCTCACCTGCGGGTAATTTGATTTACGAGCGGCTTTACGCGTTTCCAAAAATAAACATTTATTTTATTTAGATCCCAAAAACTGACCTCCTCCTATGGGTGTACACTGACTATATAATCCCTGTTGGTTCGGCTCCGGCATCCCTATGCTCCTTGGCTTTTTAATGTCGCATTCAAGAAATACAAATATAAATAAAATACAAAAATATACAAGTTTTCTTTATTATACTTAAATATACAAAAGCAACACGATTCTGGTATAAATTACGTTATAGACTAGTTATTTCACTATCGGGCACATTTGTGCGGTTAGCAGCATTGGAACCATTAGCACCATTAGCCCCATTAGCTCCATTAGCTGCATTCTGCTCCAGTTCCACGGCATTCTTTTCATCCGTCGCCTTTCGTCGCCTCAGAAGGAAGTAGCAAACCCTATTTAAAAAAATATATATGTTAAGATTGAAGACTTTCTTAGACAAATATTTAATAGCGAAAACTTACACAAAGACCAAGACATTGGGTATATAGAAGATTTCACCAAAGAGCCAAATAGCACCGGGAAATGTATCTACGGTGCTCTTATAGATCTCACTAAAGATGGGCGGGAAAATGAACTGGGCAATCGGTTCACTAATCCCAAAGATGGAGTACATTTTGCCTGAAATTTGAAAAATTACAATTGTAATATATAATATGTCAAGTTTAATTAATGTTCATTCTTCGATGGAGTTCGTTTCTTTTTTAATCAACAGAGTTCATTAAGGCATTCTTTATAAGAATTCATTTTGGCGTTCATTTATAAATTAATCATTAGGATTTCATCTATTTATTCTTCAGCTGAGTTTATTTTATTAATTCATTCTATATGAAATTGCATAAGTTAATTCTTCATCCTTATTTATCAGAGTTCATTTGAGAACTGTTTTTTTTTTAGAGTTCATTTCATTATCATTTATTGTTCTTTATCAGAGTATATTAATTAATTCTTTTTCTAAGTTTATTTATTCTGTATTTATCAAAATTAACACTTTTTTTAAAAGAGAGAGCTCACAAATATTTTAAACAAGACCAACCTTCTTCTTTACCATTCGTTTAACTGAATTAATTAAATTAATAATTTAAAGGAGGAACTTACTTAATTCATCACCAGCCACGATGCTGGAACCGACGGTCTTAATGGCAATCACTCGCAGACTGACAAACATGTCCACCACTCCGGCCACGTAGAAGGAGGCGGTGCTGCTGGCAAAGGCCTGGGAAAATCAAGACATTATTAGCTTTCAATTCCACTAACCAAAAGGCATATTTTTTAGTTTACTCACAAACAGGACACGGGAGCAGACGATGGACAAAGCCGAGAGCATGCCGATCATGGAGTCGGAGACCTTGAGCAGCTTGCTCAGAATGGCCGTTCCGATAAAAGTGCCCACCAAGGCCGCTCCACTGGACAGGGTCAGGTAGATGCTGAAATCGTTGCCGTTCCACGACAGTTTCTTCAAGGTGAAGCGGTACCAGTAGTCGTTCTCACCGGAGACGGGACCCACGGTCAGGAAGTAGGCGCACAGCAGCAGGATGAGCAGCATGCGTCCGTTGTTTGGTCGCTTGACCAGCGGGAACTTGATGCAGTCAATCACCAGAGATGGATCGAAGAGTTCCTTGAACAGGGACTTCCTAGGGGGCTCAGCCTCTACCTTGGGCTCCACCATGTGCGGTGTCAGCTGGAAGTTGACGTTCTTGTTGCCCTGCTGCTCGTCCACGTTAGTGGTCTCATAGGCCATATTCTCGGCTCCCTGCTTCGGCGGCAAGGTGGTCGGCAGCGGCGGTGGCTCATTCGCTTGTGTTCCGTTCGTGGCTGTGGCCGTGGTCTGGGGTGTGGTCTTAACCTCCTTCACAAAGAAGATAATGTAGAGTATGGCTATGATCTGGAAAAGGATTGCTGTAGCAAAGGACCCTGGAAAAGGAAGACATGGTTAGTCACAGGCAAGGAATTATTAAAAACCTATTTTTCCGAAAAGTAAAAGAGAATATCTCTATTAAATATAAATAAGAAGTATGAATGAGTTAAGTTGTGTGATTTAAAACAAAGCGATTGGGTAAGAATTTAATTAATTTTGAAGTTAAGAAAAGCTGGTTTTAAAGATTACCCTGAACTCTTTGTAAGCTCAGTATTTAACTCACATGTATAGCCCAAGGTAGTGAATAATAATCCACTAATTGGTTGACCTATGAAGGGAACTCCTGTGACAAACATGGCGAAGATGCCGAAGCGGAAAACGCGATCCTCTTCCGGTGTGGCAATGGTGATGTAACTGTAGATGGCCATCAGACAGAAGGTCAGTCCACCAAAGAGAGCCGGAACGATGGCTTCACAGTAGGCGCCAAACTCCATGGGCAGGGTATCAAAGAATATCGACGAGATGATTTGGCCTAAATAGAGCATTTGTTTCAAATCAAAATTAATCCCTTTAAACGCTTTTAAAACACTTACAAGTGAAACCCAAGGCCTCTCCAACAATGGGCATTATCATACAGGGCTTTCTTTTGTTGTATCGATCAGCCCAACCTCCTGCGAAAAGGAGGACAATCAGGGGAAAGATGGCAGCTGTTGTGGGGAAAAACAGTAGGCATTATAAATATATACATATATCATTTAATATAATTCCTCTCATATTTATCTATATTTTAGCACATTTTATGGCGGAATATAAACTCGTTTTGAGGTGCCGAAAGTGTTTGACAAAAATAATAACTCGTTTGGGAGAATTAAGATGGTTAGCGTAGTAAAAGCAAGTGGAGAATTCGCATAGTAATTCTAACGTGTAATTAACTAAAGAATATTATATATAGTTATAGGTCAAAGCTTAAATATAACAATTCAAGGCTACTAGAATTAATATTAGGTTAATAAATACCCAGAAGCGTCACGCACATAAAGCTAAACTGCCTTGAGAATTTAATAAAAGGAATTATATTTTTATGAAATGTTTATGAAGGTGTCTTAGTCAAAATTCCTATTGTTTTTGTTTATAATTAAACACGCTTAGCGAGTTTCGAAACATTTCTTTAAGCCAAACTCATTAAAAATGCATAAAACTTGTTCTTCAATTGGAACTTGTTATCGTTTGAGATTTTATGATAGATTTATTTAACTAAAGAAATGCAGTAAATGAATAAAAGCGCATGCAATTTATGTCTGACATGATGCTTCAATTATTTTAAGCTGCCATTTCCGAACTGTGATGCAATTGAAAAGTAATTATAATCAATAAGTAATTATTTAGCGTTTCGAAGCTATCGAACAAGAGAAGATGATTCGAGTGCGGCTTTGAAAAAAAATGACATATTCGGTTGGCGATTGGGAATCCGCTGGATTGAGAATCTAAACTAATATTATTATCAATGGCAATGACAATGACAATGGCAGTGAACCCACGAAAGTCACTAGAAACAAATTGATGTAAGAACTGGTTTCGAGGTTTGAGCTATTGCGATTACGAACGATTCAGCAGCCACTAGGCTAAGGTCTCTCTCGACGCCGCGGCTCTAAATTAATCACCAAGCGATATAATGGGGGATTTTGTTCTTTTTCTTTTTTTTTTTTAGCACTCGCAGCACCAGAGCTCGAGCTCACGAGGGAATCAATTAAAGAAGGTAATTAGATGTTCGGATAACCGCTAATTTCCGACGACATCCATCAAAAGACATGGATTCTTTCTGGTCGAGAAATGTACACTTGGAGGAAAATAAAGGAAATGGTAGGAAATCAAGCAAAGCTTGAAGAAGAATTCAATATAATTTAAAGAGTTTTTTTTCATATAAATTTTCGAATGTAAACCAGATAGGTAGGCCATCGAGGTGTATAACTATATGTAGTTCAATAATTAGTTTAATAAAAATAGGGTAATAAATGTTTTAAAAACGATTTGAAGAATTTCTTCCTCTTTTTGGTTAATATATGCTTTCTAGAGTTAAATTAAAAGCTAACATTAGTTTAATAATTACATGAATATCACATAAAACGATCTATTGTTATTTTTCTCAGTGCATTCCACGTTAGATATGGCTCCCAAAAGGGGTAGGCGAGTCTCTTAATATGCAGAGGAGTTAAGATGGGAATTCGAGTTTAATTTAAGCACAAACCTGAAATTTTTAAGCAATGCTAATGCCAAACACCAAACTCGTATATTTAATGAACGACTCGTGTTATGAACATATGATATATGGCGAATTTCTTTCTTTTTACCCATCGGAGCTCGTTTTCCGGAGACATCGGAGGCGAGGATCTGAGCCTCGAGTTCCGCCTTGCAGACGGTATAGTTGAAGCCGGGTGAAGCTACCACCAGGCCAGCCAGGTCGGGTGTGGCTCCCAGAGTGGTATTGGCAAAGTCAAAATCATCGCACTCGATCCCCAGCTCCGATTTGTCCAGCATTGTGTTGCAGACCAACTTATTGTAGCCAAAGTTCACCCGGCAAGCCTTCTCCAGGGGGAAATTCTGCATGGCCACCGCATTGAAAATGGAGGCCATGAAGTAGAAGAAAAAGAAGGGCTCGATGACCAGGTAGTGTCGGTAGCGCCATAATTTCTGGAAATAGTTTAGCTTGGGCTCCGTATCGGCTGAGCCTGCGCCTGCATCCGCCGACGACCTTGGCTTGGCCATTTTATATTATTATATAATAGCGTTTGATGGGATTCCTGCTTGCTTTTTTATATTCGATTCACGGATATGTGGCTGTGTTAGCTCTAGCACATTTCTCAGCGATTGATCAACACGTCGCGCCAAGTTCTAAGCTCCAACTAAACTTAGCGAGGCGGGCCAAGTCCACAGAATCCGCCGAATCGGCTTGATACGCACAACAAACTTGTCCCATCATTTCTTCGTCTCGTTCGGCCCCCTATTTTTGTTGTTTTTTTTTTTTTTTTTGTTGTCAACTTCGATTAGAGAAACAGAACAATATAGATATATGGAGAATATATTGTCACCGTGTGCGAAATCTGGCATTTTGCATGCGCTCGCCGGCCAGATTCGTGTTTCATGCTCGGCAACATTTACAGTGGATATTTATTAAGAAGTCTTGGAAGATTTTAAGGTAAGTGATCTATAAATGATCTCTATAGGAATGTTGCGTTAGGCTGTAATTTCTGGAGGTCTTATAATCAATAAAGAAATATAGCATTTATATTTCTAACAGAGAAAAAAATTATCGTCACTTCAATACGAATTTATTTTAATTTAGGTATTAAGTAGAAGTAGAATGTATTTTAAGTAAACAGATATTTTTCGGAACAGTTTCCACAAGTAATTTTATAATAAATAAATTATAAATATTAATAATAAATAAGGGATTCCATATTGGTTGTCTTTTGTAGAAGAATACACAACTCACAAAAGCACAGAAATTGCAGATAGTATGTAAAATCAGTAAAAAATGTTCAAAGCCAAAAAAAAACAAGTTCTGTGGCACCCCTGTCTAGGGATAGCCTCCAAGTCATGTTCCCGAAAATTTCAAAATTTGATGAAATTAAAGCTGTCTCTCCGTTTATTCTAGCCAATAGCCACTGTAATAAATTAAATGTTACTGACGCTACGCCGATCACGTATTGAACGCTGAGTGAGACCTTTTTGCGGCTCATTATCAACGCCGCGGCGCCCCATTAAAGAATACTAGATGTACATATGTATGTAGATCTCTTGTTTTATATTGATTTGTTTACTTTGTTTGCTTACACATATGTAGGGCTACGATTACAATTACTCTGTCCAGCGATGGGTGCAATTCTGGTTGGTGCACACATAATACAGTCGCATCTCCTCTTCGGCACGGCGGGTCTGAGCCTGGAAGAAGACCGCCTCACGATGGGAGCACTTGGGACAGGCATGGTCCTCTGTGCGCGGCAGCGTCGGATCGGAGATCACATCGGGCACAATGTGCGTCAGCTCGTCGATTTCGTGCATAATCTTGTTCACGTAGATGCAGTTGGAGTCCGCCTCCTGTTTGTAATCACAATTCCGGCACGCGTACAGCAGGATCTTGTTCTCCTTGTCCTCCTTGGGGTACAGCATGTTGTTGCACTCCTGACAGAAACGGATGCCCACGAAACCGGGGCCCTCTGTGTGTGCGGCGTCGAAGGCGGTGGTCATTGTATCTGAGTAAGTATTCAGATGTAGTCAGTTTATTAACGTTTTAACGTGTTTTTCTCTATTTATTTACCTGATTCAGCTGAAAGCAAGCGGCACGACACAATAGAGGTGAGTCAAACCACTTAGGATTGTATCGATGCATGGATAAGCAGACAGTAGAGCTATCAAAACATCGATAGATGACCGAAGAAAATTAATCTAATCTTATCACAGATTATCTAAGTTTGAATTGAATTAATTTTGATTTTTTTGTACCATTGCAGTCATAGAAATATTAGATACTATATAAAAGAAAGACATTGCACCAAATCAAAATATATATATGTTATTACTATTACTAAATTACTATCGCGATAGTAGAACATTTTGGTGATACCGGCCAGCACCAAAACATCGATAGTCCCATCGATATTTTGACAGCTCTAACTTGTTGTCTCCGCGTTGTGTTGGAATTTAAACCGTAAATTAAGGTAAATTGTGATTATTTTCAAGATTAGGCCTTCCAAAGTTGTGACACACACTGCGATAAGTACCCCCGCCCACTGTAACAGAGAAAATACAGTTGCTGACTTTGCAACTGGCCTTTGCCGTGCTCTTCGCTGTGCGGGTCATCACTTTCTTTCGTGGCTTCGGGATAGAATTGGAAAAGATATAGCAACAGGAGCCGAGTGAAAATCGACACATCCTTCTGAGCTGGGCAAAATAATTAATATTGAAAAGTATGCAACGAATTTCCGGATGTGTATTAGAATTTTTCAACCACTTTTTTGTATTATATTTTGTTGAGAAGACGGCGAGGCGGCGAGAGCGAGCCAAAAACTTGTTGCTGTGCGTCGGGGGATCCAGAGTAGAGTCGACCCACTCGCACTCGTGCGATTGATCGTGCTGGCCGCCATTTTGGTCTTGTGTGAACTGCTTCTAGGCGTTGCTGACGCTGGCAAAATCTGATTTTCAATAAATCACGTGCCTAAAAGTAGGCTAAATCCCGGGCCACTGATCCTTGCAAATAATTAGTAGACTCCAGCATCGAACCTCTGTTACATGTGCCTCTTATCTCCCGCAGGTTCTGAGCTTGGCACGATGAGCGCCTCCAAGGAGGGCAAGGACAAGAAGGGCGGCATCAAGATTCTGGGCGTGGAGAACATCTCGCCGCCGAAGGACACGTCGCGACCCGCCACGCGCATGAAGCTGCTGAACGAGGCCGCAGCAGCAGGAGCCGCCGCGTCGTCGTCTGTTTCCCCAACTAAGACGGAAAAGCGCAGCAGCGGCGGCGGCGGGGGATCCCGCATTAAAATACTCAATGACGAGGCACTTGGCCTGCCAAAGACCGAGAAACGTGGCTCCACATCCAAGTCCAGTCCGCGCACCTCCACCTCCGTGAAGATCCTCAATGTGAAGCGCCCTGCCTCGGCCACCGCTATTACCGCCACAGAAACCAAGATCCGGGCCTTGCCCAGCAAGAAGCAGAAGATGGATCACTATGTGCTTCAAGCGGTCAAGTTGGAGAATAGCAAGCAGCAAGCCGTCACAACAGCACACCGTGCGGCGACGACGGAGCACGAGGAGACCGAGACCATTGCCTTCATACTGGCCGACGATGACGAGGTGGTGCCGGGAACGTTGGAACGGACGAATGGCCAGGAAGAGATCGTGGTCACTGAAAACGATGATGAGGAGGAGGAGGAAGAGGGCGGCGAGGCGGATAAGGACGAGGCCGGCAAGGGCGGAATCAAGGAGATTGTGGAGCATGTTTGCGGCAAATGCTACAAGACGTTCCGGCGCATCAAGAGCCTGACAAAGCATTTGGAGTTCTGTCGCTACGACAGCGGCTACCATCTGCGCAAGGCAGACATGCTCAAGAACCTGGAGAAGATCGAAAAGGATGCGGTGGTAATGGAGAAGAAGGACATATGTTTCTGCTGCAGCGAAAGCTACGACACCTTCCATGTGAGTTTATGCTGGTATCTAAAGATGTTTCACGTACTTACCTTGTCCTATTCCACCTCCAGTTGGGCCACATCAACTGTCCCGACTGCCCCAAGTCGTTCAAGACGCAGACCAGCTACGAGCGTCACATCTTTATCACGCACTCGGAGTTCTGTGACTTTCCCTGCTCCATCTGCAATGCCAATCTGCGCAGCGAGGCGTTGCTGAAGCTGCACGAGGAACAGCACAAGTCGCGTGGCAAGCCGTACGCCTGCAAGATCTGCGGCAAGGATTTCACGCGCTCCTACCATCTGAAGCGGCATCAGAAGTATTCGGCCTGCTCGGCCAATGAGACCGATACCATGAGCTGCAAGGTGTGCGATCGCGTCTTCTATCGTCTGGACAACCTGCGATCCCACTTGAAGCAGCATTTGGGCACCCAGGTGATGAAGAAACCGGAGTACATGTGTCACGTTTGCAAGAACTGCTTCTACAGCTTGTCCACGCTCAAGTGAGTGTCTGCTCTTTAAGCCCTTGCCAGAAACTAACGATTTATATTCTGCAGCATTCATATACGCACGCATACGGGCGAGAAACCCTTTGATTGCGATCTTTGTGAGAAGAAGTTTTCCGCTTTGGTGGCCCTCAAGAAGCACCGTCGGTATCACACCGGCGAGAAGCCCTACAGCTGCACTGTTGTGAGTAGAGGGTTAGGATTTAAATCCTTTTTGAAACTCTGTTAATTGCTGAACTTTGCAGTGCAATCAAGCCTTTGCCGTCAAGGAGGTGCTCAATCGCCACATGAAGCGGCACACGGGCGAGCGTCCGCACAAGTGTGAGGAGTGTGGCAAGAGCTTCATCCAGGCCACTCAGCTGCGGACCCATTCCAAGACTCACGTTCGCCCCTTTCCCTGTGATCAGTGCGAGGATAAGTTCAAGACGCAGAAGCAGTAAGTAACTCACATATTTTCCACACTTTCTAGGCGGTTTTGCCACCTCAAAGGAAGTCGTAATAAGCTACATAAAGAATGGATTTTATTAATATTTATATACTTTCTTTCCTTAGACTCGAGCGTCATCTTAAGGAGCACTCTTCCCAGAAACGTCCCGTCTTCTCTTGCACCGAATGCAAGCGCAACTTCCGCAGCACAGCTCAGCTCAAGGAACACATGGAGGTCGGCGTTCATACACGTAAGTTAACCCTAACCCCAACGTATTCACCTTTGACATAAATCTCTGCTCTTGCAGCCAAGCCCCAACGGGTCTCCAAGCGCACACCCGCCAAGGTTATGGAGCGCACGGATTGCGCCATTTGCGATAAGAACTTCGACAGCTGCGACACTCTTCGTCGGCACATTCGCACCGTCCATGAATGCGATCCTGATGACATATTCGGTGTGGATCCTCAAACCGCGAAGCGTGGAAAGCGAGCCAAATTGGCAACGGTGGCAGAGCAGGATCAGGATCAGGAGCACGAGGAGATTGTACCAGTGGCGCTGAACACTTCAGCGGGATCATTAATCTCCAGCCAAACGGATGGTAATGGCGTTGTGGTGCGTGAGTATCTGGTGGACGAGACCGACAGCACGGCGGCTCAGACCATTACGTTGGAGAACGAGACATATACGATTCTTCCGCTGGATATTGAGGGCGAGCAGCTGGCGGATGAGTCGGCGGTGGGAGTCAAGCCCGAAGGCAAAAAGGAAGAAGGAGGAACGAAGGTCTCACCAGTGGTCAAGAAGGAGAAGCGCAAGTCCTTGGCCGCCAGCTTGGCGGCTGCCATTGCTGATAATCTGGAGGAGGAGCCGTCGAGCGAGGACGATGCCAGCGGCGAAGTTCTAACCGAGGAGGACGTCAAGCTTAAGGAGAACATTGGCAAACTGATCGACATGCTGGTGGATCCGCCCATCTTGAAGAAATATGGCTGGCCCAATGCTCCCGAGGAGACGGTGCTCTGCAAGGTGATTGAGAACTGTGGCCACGACCTGACCAAAGGAGGCGAAAACTACGCTGAGCTGGACTACGGCAGTCGGATGCGCGAGTACTGCAAGCTACTCTTCACCGTCGTCATTCACAACGACTCCATCAAGTCGCTGCTCAACAACTTTCCCATTGACGATGTCATCGAGTATGTGCTTGGTGACGAGGATCAGGAGGATGGCGGCGGCGGCTTGGGGACCAAAGGTAAGGATGTCGAAGACGGAGAAGCAAATACAGCGAAGAACCAGAGGAAGTCGAAAGCCGGAGAAGGGGAGACAATCACAGGTGACCCAGACTCCGAGGAGGATGAGGAGGAGGAGGATGAGGATACCGTCGAAAAAGAAAAGGGCGCAGCTGAAATCAAAGGAAAGAAGGCTGTTTAGCACAAAAGGATATCGGATATCTTCTTGATTTTTGGCGAAAGAAATTTAGTTTTTTTTAAGCATGTTTCTGTTGGTTTAAACCCCAAGTGGCCTTAGATAAGAAACTATTACCGCCTGTTATTGCGTTTAGCCTTCGATACATACAAATTTACAAATTTACCCAAAAAAAAAAGAGAGAACCAATCATAGGATTTTTACTATTATTATACACACAATTATACACGTTTTTACTGAAATTGATCAACCTTACCACAAGCAATATACATAATACATCGCTATTTTTATATAGAACTTATATTGAAATTTTAAATATTAAATGGTAACACAGACAATGTGTAAAATATTAAAAAACGCTCGTTTTTATACCCGTAGGCTACAAGGGAATTATGGGGATATAGGCTTAGTGCCAACAGACAGAAGAAAGCATCTTCGACACCATAAAGTGTACATATTCTTGATCAGCATAATCAGCCGACGCGATTTAGCCATGTCTGTCTGTCTGTCCGTGTGAACCACCAGATCTCAGAGACTATATAAGATGGAGCTGCCAAATTTGATGACAACCTTCATGTCTTTTGCAACTTGGCTTTAGAATTTGGACGCGCCCAGTTTCGCCTTCAAAAATAATGAAAAACGTATAACTGCCTTTTAATTTCACCCATAATTCTGTGTGTACAGGGTATCTTACAGTAGAGCACAGTGGACTGTAGCTTTTTATTTGTTTATGGTTATCTTTAGTAATCATTTTTATTGTGGTTTTAAAATTAATTATTTGAGACTCCAAAATACATTGTCCGACATTTTGTTACATACTTTCGGGCACCCTTTTTAATTGTTTCTTAAATCATTCGTTTATTATTTAATTATTTAGTTACTGCTCCATCAGCATCTTGAGAATGCGTGCATTGTTCAGCAGGATCTTGTGGCGACTCTCGTCGACCAGCTCCTGGTACTCCACAATGCTCGCCTCGATCTGCTGCAACTGATGCTTCATGGGCTCCGTGGCCGAGGCGGTGAGGCTCCGCTCCCTTTTCAGCTCCATCGCAGCTTGGGTATAGGTGTCCCGCCACATGGTTAGCTCCAGTTGCATGGCATCAATGTCCTCGGGTATAAAGTCCAGCAGCTTGCCCAGCGGATTCACCGCCTTCGTGAGGTTCTGGATCACGTCGCGCAGATCGTTCACTTGGCGCGCGGAACTCTGGCGAATTGTCGCCGACGAAGGAGCCGTTTCCACTACTTCGGCGTTTTGGTGAACCAACTCTTTTTGAGTCTCCAGAATCTGCTGCACCAATCGCCCCTGCTGGGCATCTATCTGGCCCTCCAGGGAAGGATCATCTCCTGCTTTATTGCCCTCCACAATGTCATGCGAGTTGGCATCTTCTATGATCACCAAGTTCTCTCCATCATCGTCCAGGTCTCCAAAGGTTTCCAGCTTCACGTTGATGCCAGACATCTTAATCTGGTCATTGGGCTGCAATACAATCTCCACATTCCGACGTCGCGGAGCTCCAGGACGAGCGGAGGCTGGACGGGCAGATGGTGGTCTCAGCGAGGTTCTAGGTCGCTGATTGCTTTCCTTTGAGTTTTCCCGCGACATCGTATTTTCCCGCTTCAATTCCACACTATTGTTGTTATTGGAATCGGGTGAAGGAATGGCCTCTGCCTTCGGCAACGCTGGCTGGGATGAGATTTCAGTGGGACTGGTCTCCGGCTGCCTTTGAGTGCCACTGGAGCGTCGACTCCTGTTCGAGGAGGCGGAACTGCGACGCTGGTCGGAGGATTTCCGACTCTCTGGCGGCTCGGCGGGTGGAGATAAAGTTTGAGGTGGAGGTGCTGGTGCTTCCTCGGCAAGCTCTGCCAGTGGTTCCTTAGATATTACAGTAGGAACTGTTTCAGGAGCTGCTGGTTGCTTGGCTGGCACTGGTGACATGGACATGCTGGGATTGTCGCTCTCCGTGGAGAGCTGCTGTTTGGTGCTCTTGACCTTCAGCTTGACAGGCGAGGGACTCTTTTGCTTGGAGCTCTGCCGACTGAGCTTAGGCTCAGCTGCCGACACCTTTACCTTTTTCTGAACTGCCTTGGTTTTCTCCTTGTCCTTGTCAGTGGGCGTGGATCGTGCTCCCGGCTCGGTGCTGGTTTTTCGTAGCTTTTGTTCCTGCGGCGACGTCCGCTTCTCCTTGCGCCGCTTTGGATCCTCCTCCTTACCGCCCGCGGGGGAGGGATTCTTGCTCGAGGTCTTGGTTTCCTTCGAGGCTTTGGGCAGGGCGATTGGGGTTTTGCTGTGGGCAATCACCACCTGATCGACGGCGCTGTCCCAGTCCAGGTTCTTCTCCGCCACACTGGCCATAGCCTGGAGCAGCTCATTGGTGAGCTCTGGCTCCTGCCCAGCCACTATCTTGGAGGTGCGCACCTTGAGGTCTAGCTTGGTCGTGAGCTCTGTGGAAAGGAAAACACCTGTAATGGGTTTCAGGGAGAGAGGAGTACAACTCACTGATCGCATCGATCATCTTCTGCAGGAACCGTATCTTATCCTCCCGCGAGGCTATGCTCTCGAACTGCTGCTCCTCCGTGGAGTACAAGCCATCGAACTTGCCGGTTTGCTTGATAAACTGTCCAGAAAGCATGTCTCACTTGAGGGTTTGAGGGTCAAACACATGTGGATCCACTTACGTTGTTAAAGACATCCATGAGGAAGCGGAAGGGGGGCTTCTTCAGCAGCTTCTCGGTGAGTGGGGGCTTCTTGATGAACTTGCCCACCACCTGCTGGGTCACCTGGATAATGGCATCCAGGTCCTTGTCCGACATCTCGGTATCTTTTTCGTTTCCTAAATCAATTTAACTTAATTCAGGGCTTCGTTTGTTTTGCCAGGAAGCACGTTGTCCTGGCAACCATACAGGTGAACTTCTGTAACGTGAAACACCCTTTTATTTAAAGGGTTCTTTCTAAGTTAGCTTCCTTTCTATTTTGTATTTTCTAGCCTGCGATTTTCCCTAAGAACTCATAATAAACCTTCTAGCTTAAATTAAAGAAGTTCGAAAGCAATTAATTAAGTTCTGGGAATGCGCATGCTCCGCCACCTGGAAATTCCTATGGTTCACCATAGAGATGTTAGAATTTAAGGCAATTTTAAAAGAAGGGCGATATATAAATCCCTATTTAAACGTAGTGATATGATGAGTGTGATAATCTGTTAATATATCGAAACATTTCCTTTTAAAACTATCATTGCTGAAAAAAAATATGCTAAGGTTATTAAAAACTTAGTTTTCAAGATGTTTGATATATAATCGGGCGAATTATAAATCAAATTGTTGGAATATTTTATCGATTACATCGATATTTTAACATTAAAGGTGATTGTCGATATGTATCGGACGTTTTCTCCCAATAAATACGTATATATACTATATACATAGCGTACCATCCTCATTAAGCTCACACATATACCATTTTTCCAACACAATTCTCACTTTATTTGTATTTTTATAAAACATTCTCACATACAACATGACTTGGCTCGAATATGAGTGCACACACAGTTCAATATTGAGTTTTTCCTGGGATATAGGTTCTTTTCGTGGAGGTTACAGTTGTTCTTTTTCATAGTTTTAGATTGCACAAAATGGAATTTGGGGATTAGGTTTTAAGTTTGTTTAATACTTGAAGAAAGCTATGAAATAAATTAAAAATACACGTCAACAGTTGGCCAATTTCGTGTTGTTGTTGTTTTTGTTGTTGCTAGCGACTATATATATATATATACAATTAACATTAATAATTCTCATAACTAATTTTATACACAGTGCGATTAAAGCTAAAAGTCATACAAAAAAAGTAAACATAATGTGGGGCAGGAGGGGCGAAGGACAGAAGGACAATGGGCAATAGAAGGCTTCCTCCTTGCAAGCAAATTGGCGGCAAAAAACAGGGAACAGAACTGCCTTGTCATCGTACTACAGGTTTGCATAGCGCATCGCTTAGTTGTAGGGTTTGTTTTTAGTTTAGTTTGAGGTCTTAGCTCAGTGTTACAGCTTACGTATAATGTTTAATAGGTATCTCTCGTATAGGTAAGGTATATATCGCATATGTGTCGATAGATATATATATATATATATCATTATTTATACATATATTAATTAGATTTAGATCCTCAGCGTAATTAGGCTAGATTTAGGCAACGCCCCTGGGCTGCGGCAGCTGCTACAACTCAAAGAAGTCGTCCTGCTGCTTCTCCAGTCGCTTCAGCGAGTTCTGCACCCTCCGCGTCTGCGTTGTGTTTAGCAGATGCGCCGTATCCGAGGAGTTCCCACTGCCCGTCGAACTGTGACGCTGAAACTGCGGCGGACGGTCGTTGTTGTTGGTCTTGTAGGAGTTGTTTAGGGGATGGCGGCGCTGCGGGAATATATCGGCGCTGGCACTGACACAGATGTCCGCATCGCTCTGACTGCTGACCAGGCTGCGAAGCGGAAAATTATGGATAATTAGTAAGATTTCAGAATAAAAGTGGTATATAGGCTAGAAGAAGCCTAAATCTCTATAAATATCGTTCATTTTACAAATGAACACCTTCGAGAATGCGAAAATGTACTTGCATTGGAAAAATTCATGAATACAAAAAATGAACTCCCTTGGAATAGAGATTCATTCCTTTTTTAAATGAAAAATCTGCGGATTTCAATTAAATTTTCATTCAAAAAGATACTTATTCATTGGAAAAATAAATAATTGAAAAGATCCCTGGATTTTGTAAACTCCTTCGAAATTTCAATTAAAAGTAGGAGTTCCCTTTTCCCATATTCTAAAAAATATCAGAAATCTTTGATGCTACTATAATTTTGTAGCCCCATCGATTACTTACTCCTTGGAGCGCTCCACATATTTCCGCGACTCGGAGATGGTGTTGTCGATCTTGTTGAGGAAGTCGTTCATGCATTTCCTATTCTCCTCCTCGGGCGTCATCGCAGCCACCGAGTCCAGGCTCTTGCTCTGCTTGCCACTGCAACCGCTATGTCCATACATAACGGCGGGATCCTCATCTCCGACCTGGCCCATTAGCAGCTCGCCGGCAATGGAGTAGGGCCGCTGTGGCGGCTGTTGTTGCTGCTGTTGGCTGCCATTGCCGCTGCCGGAGCGCGATCCTCCGGTTGTAGTAGGTGGAACGCCGCTTGTGTTGCAGCTGCTGCTGCTCCCGCTGCTGCTGCTACTGCTGCTGCTGCTGCTGCTGCTGCTACTGTTCCCGCTGCTGCTGCTGTTGATGAAGCTGTTGCTCTGGCTCAGGTTGTTGGCATTGTTATGCGCCTCCCGCTGTCCATTGGCATCGGGCGTGCCCGGTGGCGTGGCCAGCACGGCATCGAAGGCGGCTATGGCATCGCCGCCAGGCACCTGGGGATAATACGGCGAGTTCTTCTCCACGGGCACCAGGAGGAACTGACGCAAGAACAGGCTGTCCGAGGCGAAGAGGCGATTGGCGCGTCTTATTTGCTCCGTCTGGAAAGGCAATACATGGAGGAGCTCATCATCAATTACGGGCAATTGTTCGCGCTGACACCTGATTGACGAATGACGGATGACGGATGATTGATCGATTGGATTGGATTGGATTGGAGGAACGAGTGCCTGCCCCCCTCACGTCGCATATATGGCCAATCGGGTCAAGTGGCAATGCAGTGCTTTATTTAGACGTTTGCCTCAAGATTTGTCAAGTCAATAAACTCGAAACCCAAAACCTGGACTCCAGTTAAATATTAGGCAAGTGCTAACTATGTAAGCAATGAGGCTCATCATGTGGACATAAATCATATGCAGTAACCTGTCAGTCGAGAGCTGAGGGAAGGGGGCCTGCCGCATTTTCCACGGGTCCCCCAGAACCGATAAGAACGGATGATAAACATTTGAGATTCTCGAGTCTAGATGCTAGATAATAGATACTGATTGTGGTGGCCCTTCCCACATCGTGTACGCTATCTTCTGTTTGCCCAAGTCAATCTTCTCTCGACGACTTATCACTCACCATGCGCTAGGCGTGTGAAGGTGTGGGTTCGGTCGTAAATTTCCAAGAACATTGGGGGTGGCAGAGCTTTAGAGGAGTTGCCCGGGGCAACAATTGCCATTATTGAATCGATATATTCAAATCCCCGTGAAGTTGACATTTAAAATTTAAAGGGGCTCGCGTGACTCGACTGACTGCACTAGTGGAGCTTCCCCCCAGACAGAGAGAGAGAGAGCGTCCAGAAATCAATGAATATGGTGAAATATGATTTAATCTTCAAGAATATGAGGAAACAGAGTGCAGAGCTTAAGCAGGTCCTAAGGAAGGTGAAGGGCTAGCGTGACTGTAATTGCCTCGACGACGAACCTGGCTCAGGAAGAAGCTAGTATTCATTTTTGTTAGCCAACGAAAGGAGGATTAATTCCAAAATCAATAAAACTCAGTTGACATTTACAATTATAATTGCAATGGAAAGGCTTCTCTTCAAAAGAATTTGAAGTTGTTCTTTTCAATTGGAAGTTGGTAGAGAATTATTAGTAAAAGGTCTTTAAATGTGTAGCTCTGACACTATTCGAGTTTCCTAATAACTTCAGATTGGGGAATTCATGATGCTTCAAGACTTTTAAATATACTTGAGCAATGCTGAAGCTTCTTTGTGGGATAATTAAGGAAATTATGCATATTTCAATGATGGTTTTCTCACACAACACAAATAAAACCTTTGGGAAACTCACCGTGCATCCGTATTTGAGTGCAATGCCCTGCAACGTGTCTGTCTTTTCCACAATATGCCGGATGAGCGTCTCGTTGTTCCGCATGCTGTTGCAGCAGGTGCTGCCATAGCGCTTGAGGGTCCTCGAAGAGTCCCGAATTGATTGTTTCTCGTTAAACATAAATTCCGTGTCATCCATGTCAGGTACGATCTCTTGAAACTGCAAAGGGATTTTAATAAAATTAATTACTTTTGTATAGGTATTTTCAGATTTTATGTGAATAATTAGACCAATAAATGGGTTTGTTCCTTAAATAAATAAGCTCGTCTATTAATAAATGAATCCGAATTGAAGAATGAACTCGTTCATTGAAAAATGAACACTTGCATGAAAGAGAAAGTGGTCAAGGGGAAAAATGAACTCCTTGGAAAGAAAACTGAGCTCCCTTGGGAAAAGGTCTCTCGCTCTCTTAAATATGCTATATGCAAATCTCTTTTAAACTGCAACAGATTTTTGGAGATGGCCGCCGTTATTTTTAGTGATGTCATGGCCAACACGTAACGCACATATGTACACACACACACACCACCAAGTACAACATATGTAAATATACATATGAATGTGCGATGCAACTGACAAGCGAGTGTGCTGTTGCTAATTTCCGCATTATTTAATTCATTTAGCGTACACTCACCCGAGCGCCGCTCCTTGGCGCTTGCAACGGTAACTGCAACTGTTACAGTTACTTCGCCAGTCACAGCTCCCCACCTTTCACTTAAACGCACACATGGGCAACAACTATTCAAAACAGAGTGTGGGAGAGAGCAAACGGCCGAGATAGGGCTATAGAGCGGGAGGGAACGACCTCCCACCGAGTTGTAATCGCCCCCCTCGGTTTTCTGCGGTTAAGTCCACGAATATTTACTCGATCAGGCTAAGATTTAAATACAATTTTGCATTTGCACCCTTTCTTTAGTGACTTTGATTTTTGTTTTCTGTTTACTACATATTTACTAGAGCTGCAAAATCATCGATGTAGCTAACGAGACTATCGATGTCTATGAAAACGGCGATACACCGATGAAGATGTGAGCGGGGCTGCCATCTCAGTTGAACAGGTTGGCGCGCGCATTTTAAATATAAGTTTTGCAAATTTCTTAAATAGAAATGTTTTTGTCATTTTATTGTTAATGTCAATCCACCATATATTTTTTAGAAAGGAATTTATAAGAATTGGGAAGTTTGGTTTCAAAACTTACATTGTTAATTACCTTTTTCAATTGAAAATGAATGATTAGAAAGTTCAAAATATTTCTAAATTGTTCATAGCGGCGTTGCCACACTTTTTTGCTGAGTTTGGCGGTCCTTTCAAACGCAAACTGTGGACAGCTCCCATTTGTTTTATTTGAGTATTTGTTTTCGTGTGTCAAACAACAAAGGCATTGCTCATTTCCCAGTTGTGTTACTTGGGTTTCTCGGCCTGGCCAGCGGCAGCAGCGGTGGTGGATAATTTTTTCACGTGATCCGCCGGCGGCTACGTAAACGTCTTTTAATGTATTGTATATATTTAGTCGGGTTCGAACCTGTTTGAACAAAGCAGGTCGCTCGATTTGTTATTGTTTTTTTTTGTGTGTCCCAACAAAGTAACAGCTGCGGCTGCTGCTGCGGCTGCAAATATTGAAATTAGCAGCGGCGGCCGCTGGCTGATAATTAACATGTGACTTTATTTATTAATGATAGCCACCGCACCAGGCACTGAGGACTGAGCACTGAGCATTGAGCACTGAGTAATATTGCTGCATTATTGCATTATGGCCACCGGACAATTGTACACTTATTACTACCGCATATTTGCATTGTATGTATGGTCTTTGAGCCAGCGGCTAAAACCGGGCGCGTTTAAGGTCAACAACAAAGTTGTTAAGACACTTTTGCCATGTTTTGCTCTGCTGTTCAAATGTTTCTTTGACAAATGTACTTCTTTAGCGGCAATTTACAATTTGTTATTTATATGTGCTGGCTGTTTTTTCGCTTAAAGTTTCATATAATATATTTAATTATGCTATAGAATTAACGATTTATATTTTAAATGCTTTGCAACAGGGTGGCAGCCTTGTTGTGGCTACTTGTAGAGGCTACTGATGAAGAATTGGGCAGGCATCTCCTACAACAGCTGAATAAATTTCGTTTCCTTGCGCCAACTGGCCATTCCTTTCAGTAAAACCCCATTTATTTATTTTTTTATTTATATACTTTACCAAGAACTGGTGACACTATTGCCGCCTTTTTACCGTGATTCTTTGTATTGGTCGCCAGTTTATTTATGTTTGGCCAATATTCCGCAGATAAGCTCAGGCAGATAAGCAGCACACACTTCAAGCGGTTCTTCGCATAGTTTTCTAGGATTTATCGGATGATCATAGCAGGGAACGAAGAAATAAAAAGTCCAAAGGGCAGGCGGTGTCATTGACATGTGCGTGGCGCCAACGAGGAGCAATTGTCACTTGGCGAGGCCAGTCACGAGCTGACCGCTGCGTCACCCGTTCTAATGGTCGGGGAAATTCTCATACGCCGTGGAGTACCAGGTGAAAGCTTCGCACAATTATCCATTCGGAGCAGCGGCAGCGAAACACCTGATTAATGATCAGCCCACGAGCTATATAGCCCAGACATGATCGCCTTTGTGAAGCGCGTTTATTGGCGCAGAAATGAATGTTAAATGCTTTTTTTTTTTGGCACTTTGGCTCTAACAGAGCGGGCTCAGACACAGAAATTGAGACATCAGACATGCTCCACTGGCTTCTGCTGGCAGAGCGAAGACTCCGCCGCTGTGAGTCACCTGAGATCGGTGGAGATCATCAAGTTCGGGGTTCGTTGGTTAATTATCACCTGCGTTCAAAGAACTCCGTTGAGTGCTTGAAGGTCAAGACGTTTCAAGACTTTAGTCTACTTTTTCGGCCAATCGAATGGCACATAATCAGAGCCATAAATTATCCAGCTAATGCCGGCTCGCACATACTCATAAATTTAATGATATCGTTCATCGTAATCTATTCCAATTTGTTGTTGCCCTTCGGAGCAGCTCTCAAAAATTTATGGAATTGTGCAATTGCGCTCGGAAAAATTAAAAAAAAACGAAGGTTGAAAACACCGCCGCCGAGGCACTATCTTTAGTATTAATTAAAGCCACCCAAAAATGGGGAATTGCAAATTGATAAACAGCACCAAAACAATTTGTATGTACGAATACGTGACGGTGAAGCACAGAAGCAGAAGCTAGAGGAAGCTCCATATATCTATTCAGATATTGCCATTATCTGGAGCATGCTTGATGATATACGTATGTACATACATAGGGGAAGAAACTGTGATATAAAACCAAAACAAAGAGAGCGACACACGTGAGCTCTTGTGGATTCTTCTTGGTCAGTTGACCAAGTCAATGATGATTCAGTTTAAGATACAGCTCTAAGATAGTGATTCCAAGTGAGTCAAGGATATAAACCGCAACTAAAATCGATTCTTCACCTTCTTTAATCATAAACAAATAGTGCTTGATAGGTAAACAATCCTTGGCATAAGACTTATAGATAATGATTCATAATATTATATACAAACTGTAGAAAGAGTCCAAAGTAAACATGTTTGGTCCTCAGTTAAAAGATCAATCACGTGTATAAAAGCCACTGAAATTTGCATCTAACCAAAATTTGGGCTTATCAGGGAATTACTCAGGAAGGTCCCCTTGAAAATTGACTCAAGGGGGACTTAAGTTGTCCACGGCAAAATATCAATATCAGTTGTCGCCGCTTGTATAACCCCAAAGGCCCATAAGTCAAGTGTCCAGAGTCTTAAGTGGTCTCTTTTTTGATTTAAGTTTATTTATATTTCGCGATAAATGAAATGGATGGATGGGGCTACCTACGTTCAACAATGGTAAATGCCTTAAATTAATGTCTGACTATAATATATAGTATATAGAATATAAGCACCCTTACTTGCTTCTGGTTTCTGAAGGGTACGTGCTATTTGCACGCGGCAATACTATCAACGTGACATTTTATGATATTCAACGTATTTAAGGGACAAGTTAAGTTACAAAAAATAATAAAACTGCAAGTTATACGGGCAAAATCGTTAAAGTTCACCCTGTAATTTGATAACATGGGGGAATATTAACTGAGTGCCTAAAATAGAGGAGAAGACGTAAACATTTTCTTATTTTTAGTGCTGTTAAAATATGATTTGTATAAATTTAGTTTGGTAGAACGCAAAGGTTTACAACAATTAGAGATATTGCTGTTATTATAACTAAAGTTAAAATATATATATTTTTTAAATATTTCCATAGTAATACATATCTTATAACTTCTAGTTAAGATGAGGAACCCAGTTAATTATTACTTTTAAATGTGTTTTTCTAAATGGATATATAGTGAAAATTACAGGAGCTTAAAAAGTGCTAAGTATTAACTGAACAAGTGCATAACTTATGTATTATTATAGTACTTAAAATAAATATATAAGGAGTATCCTTTCGTTAAATTAACCTACATAATTATATATTTATTATAACCTGCAGTTAAGAGGAAGAAGAAGTTGAAGAACTAACTGCGAGATCTTCGTAGTTATACTATTAAACTAAAAAACTACAAAATGAAACTTTTCATAACTTAGGGAGTGCTAAATGGAACTATGTTTTGAAAACATTTTAATGGCAATTAAAACACACATTCTAAGGGTTTTCATGTGTTAAAATGAAGTAGAAAAATGTGTAAATTTCAAAACCAGTACATAGAACCGGAAATAGTTTATTTTTTGACTTGTCTGAGGCCTTGAACCAAAAACTCGTTTAGTTTTTGGTAATTTTCTGGTATTAGTAGGCTTTTTTCGCACATGCATGTAGTATTATAGGCTATGTAATAATTAAATATTATTTGTCACGAGACTGCGGCGATATTCGTATCATTCGAAATATAAAAAGAAAAAAACTTAAGATCATGTATCCGGGGTATTTTTCACAAGTTTATTTCTGCGGTTTTTGCGGTCTTGGCACTTCATTAGACTGAGTGCAAAAAAGGAATCACAATAGTATTGTAGAGTACAAATAAAAAAAAAACTACTTTGACAAGTTTTTGTAGGACAAGTGGGAACAAACGGAACCCTTCAGTTTTGCAGCGAACAGCGAAGTACAAGTATTATCAATCTCTATAAAATGCTGTTTTATTTCTTAATGACGCTGCACTTGAGCGTGTGATTGATTGTTCGGCTTGGTTTCATAATACATCATATTCCCTCTCTGTGTGTCATTAAAAAACAACTGAGAAGCCATCAGATGACTACCAATATGATTTATTCATCTATTAATTATATACTATGCGTTCAGTTCTCGATGTTCTTATTTCTGTTCATGTTTCTTTTGTTTTAATTCCCTCATTCCTTTCTTTCTTGCTGGCAAACGAATTCGAGAGATAAGATTGCCTTTGGGCTGTTGCCGCCTTTGTTTATGATTAATTTATGATCAATCCCAATATACTATATAATATATTATATAGTAAGTCAAACAATGCACATACAAGGGCATTTTACAGAGCTTTTCAAGGGAATTTGACGTCTTTTTTTGTGGGCCACAAAATCGTTTGATCAGCACGTTCCAAAAGCCTGATAAGACCACTCTGTAAAAGTCAAGGCTAATGTGCAGCACTCAAAGAAAATCGTTTCAAATAATTTTAGTCAAATTTGTAATATGTTTATCGCTTCTTATATTCACTTTAGATCCTTGATACATTTTATAATATTATATAAAAGTTAAACATAAGAATTAAATCACATTTATTATAATTTCTTTCTGTGCACACACCAATCCATGGCAACAGCCTCTTTGATTGAATGAATCTATAAAAATCCGCCTTTTCTTTTTACAAACAAAGTGCCGGACTTATCATTGTCATTTTGTGAATTGTTTTCCCCTGTTTCCCCTTTTATGCTGATTATTTAGCATTTCTTATGCCGTCACAATCACAATCGAGACAATCACGCATATCAATCGTAGAATTTCTGTAGATTGACTTTTCGACGCTCATTCAAAGCAATTCGAACCGGTTGCAGCCGCCTCACGAAGCACAAAAACCTAAACTTAAATATAGAAAAAAAGCTGGTAATCAGAAATAAACCCAAGGAAAAAATAGAATACCCAAATAAGAAACACAAAAACCAGTATTCAAAATCACACTGTGCAGCAGGAAGCGAGGAGCGAATCTTGAGCGATAATTATTATCTTCATCGCGGAGATTGACTCACTGGCATCCCCCGAGAGATGAACTTTTAATGGGTTTTCAGATCTCGGTTTTGATCTTGGCTCTTGGGGGTTTTTCTCAACTTAAGAAACCTCTTAATAACGCCAGGGAAAATGTGATTTTTTACCTTACTTTTATTGTTTATGTATAACCTCGTAAGTGATACATCTTTCATCTCAATGATCCCGGAATAGAATGCTTTTTCTGTCCCTAGTTAATACATTTTCGTGACTTATTTATTTGCATATAAATCAGACCTTGTTGTTCCAATGTCTATATGTTGCCTTTAAGGGTTCTTTTGAAGGTTAAGATATATTTATAATACGTTTTCATGTGTTAACGTGCCAAAAAAAATTACAATAAATTAATTTTGTATGCAGTTATAATTGATTTATAATATTTTAAGGAATGTCAATACATTTCAGACTTCTATATGGGTGCCAAAAATAAAATAAAACTCTTTATACGAAAAATATAGTTCCTCTCTTTATAATTTGTAATAAAACTCTACAAATATATTATTTTTTTAATACTATTTAATTGTTGCAATAAAAGACTTGTATCCCTTATGGAAATCTATATATTATAATACCAAACGAGCAGCTAAAGTCGGGGCGCGTGACCCAAATTGACGTTGGACTTAATTATACTGAAGTTATCGCCAAAATAACCAAATAACCGTGAGTAATAGACGATGGCGTAGACCCAACCTCGTTTCGTTAGCACGCCCGCATGCAAACATTTAACCAATTTACCAGTTGAACATTTTTCCATTTACCAAATCAGGCAACATAGCGGATCGCTGCAGGTGTGTGGAACAGTTTTTAAACTGATTAACGAAGGTCAACGCCACCCACTGCTCCGTTAAGGTAATCAGTGGCCGCTTTACAAGTGTTATTCAAATGTATATAGAGTATATACACCCAATGGTAACTGAAGGACAAAACTTGGCTAATGCTTGAATGCAAGATGGCCAAACAGAAAACCGGATGTGGCGAGCGTTGAACCCGCCGCCGCTGGAGAAGGAGGAGGATCTTCAAGGCTAAGGATATATTTTTAGAATCGAAAATGGAATGCGGAGCGCAAGCAAGAATTAACTTGATACTTTTTTTTGCGCAATATAATGTGCATTGGCCCAATTAGCCGCTGCAGTCCAGCGTATAAAATGCACTTTTCGATCGGCTCCAACTTGTTGATGTTCGTGCTGTTACCACGCAGAGAAAAATATTTAACAAACTTTACAATTCATATTTATTTGGTAAACTTGTCTTTTTAGGTAATTGGAAAATTTCACAAATAAATATATTTCTGTGTATTTATTATTAAATGAAGTCTTTAGAAAATTCACCACAAAAAGTACTTCGTTGGTGAGTTTATCACAAATTGTTCATTGGCGAATATAAATATTTGTATAGAAATATTGGTAAATCTAATAAAAAATATTTATTAGTGCATCTATGTATTGGTGAACTCTTCAGTGAATTCACCACAAAATGTCCTTGTTGGTGAAAGCTCCAGAAATTGTTCATTAGGGAATTTATTGTCGAATTTTAGTAACTTTGTCACGTATGAAGATTTTCATATTTTATTATTTAAATTTAAATTTTATATTCATAGAGGAAACTTGAAATACTTTAAGATAATTCCCAGAGATTTCTACGAGAACTCTCTAAAGATTTCTTTTTATAAAAAATATATTTTGAAGATAGTTGGGCAAGTAGCAACTTATATGTTGAAAATCCTCAATTTTTAGCTGGATTTTCTGGCAGTGCCTTTGACTGTGCTGGAGCACTGCTATGTGTTTTCGAATTTAGCAATTTGCAATCCAACCAGAGAGCCGCATAAGTTGGTGGCCGCTGCTGCTGCCACTGCCTTTAGCTGCTTTTGGCCAGATGTGCTCGTTGCTGGCCGCTTACTCATCGCGCTGGTTCGCTGGCCACGATCTTAGCACACTTTGGTGGCATTCGCACTCGGATTCAGCGGATTATTCGCAATGGCAACAAATATCCGCAGCGAAATATAAACAACTCAAAGCACTCGGAGAGCATTGCGAGGAGAAGAAGTAACGCTCATTCAAAGTTTCGGAGTCGGAGTGCTTTTCTTGGTTAGTGTAATGCGAGACCATTTCGACATGATCGTGTTTCACAGAATAATTTATTTTATTTTGTTTCTCCGCTTGTTGCCGAGTGCCTTTCCCCTCCGCCAGGTCTTTCTTAAATGCGGTTAAGCACTTGGTCGTCACCGGCTCCTCCACTCCAAGTCGTGTTCTGTGTCCACCGATCGCGATGTTTGTCGAGGGGTATTTTAACAGACGGGGTGAAGATATTGACATCAGTGCATTATAAGGTAAGTTTTACGATTTTCAATACTCTAACCCAGAATACCTAGATATTTATTTATTAGTGAACTTAGTACATCACAAAATACTCATTGTTGAATTAATATAAAAAAGATTCATTGGTGAATTCATTGGAATAGGCTCGTTGGTGAAATAATTTGTCAAGTTATAATGTTAAATTAAATAGGTTACTATTTGTTTGTCTATTTTTTTGCTTAATCTTCATTTAGTTCATAACAAATCATATTCATTGGTGAATTCCTTAGAAAGTGTTCATTGGTAAATTCATTCTTGACTTCCCGGTTCAATGAAGTTTCGTTAGAACATTTCTACACTCTTTTTATTCACATTTCTGACGGGTGGCCACCTCTTTCCTCATATTAATTGATCTGATCAGAGCTATCCTATTACCGTGAACCCGCCTGTGTATTGCATTTCGTTAGACTTTGGCCGAAAGCCACAAACTCGCAGGGAGCGGAGCCAAGTCAAGAGCTAACGACCGCTTATTGCCGTGACTCCGCAGCCTTTCGCATTCGCATTCGAATTCTCCGCAGCCAAGCCAAGAAACCCAACAAATCCACAGAAAAAGGTGCAAAAAAAAGAAGAAATATTAATGATCGGCAAAGAGCCAAGCCAAGCCAGAAGTTGAGTTTATTTCTGCAAGAAAGCCACAAAGATTTGCCACAGGCCACCACACACACTTCGATTGGCACAAAGCCGTTAAGCCGGGATTGTGCCGAGATCTATGAGAGGTATCTGTATTCCATACTTTTGCATGATATTATTATAATAAACGAATCACAAATTCATAATTATGAATGAGAGGAGAACGAAATCTTCAGCAGGTGAAAAATGGCATAAACATTAGGCAAAATGTTAATTAGGAAAAGATTCACAGCATCGAAATCATTAATAAACTCGAGAAAATACTATCAATATTAAAATGGTTTTATTTTAACCCTGATAATAATAAACTTAATTTTAAAAGCAACTCCTAAACGTAATCCAACTATATCTAAGTAAACACACTCACTTTCCCAAGCCGTTAAATTTATAAATAAATACCATTTCTTTGTTGAAAATAAGGCTTGTAAATTAGCAGTTCTGCTCAATAGAACTTTGGTTAAAGTGTTTTTTTGCACCCCATTCATTTGTAGCTTTTGTTCGGATTAATTTGTAAGTAGTTTTGCCGCCTTTCAATTGTAATATTGTGTAGCACTTAATTGCATGTTTCCTGGTCTTGGCTTGGCTATAATAATTATGCACCAATCCCTAACCTTACTCGGTTTGTTTCTTTATGAATTGGGCTTACCTGCGAGTGCAGTTTCCAATCTTTGTAGGCCTTCACAATGTAATCCATTTCCGTGAATTTGTCTGCTGGTTTTTTGTTTACTGGATCGCCTGCATCGAAGAACATAAAAAATACTAAGTACACACGCACACAGTGTTCATTATTATTCGTAATCAGCTGAATATATTCATATGTTTCCACAATTATGAAACAAGCAAGCGCTGTTCGCATGGGGTTTTTCCCCCCAATTTCTTGGTATCTGCCTTTTTCGGTGGCTGCAATCAAACATTATTGTGCAATTTCCGAGCAATTATTCAACAGACTTTACTTTAGTTTGGGCTCTAGTCAAGGCTGGCAACAGATCTCTTGTTTTTCCCCCATTCGTTTCTTCATTTTTCTGCCTTTTTTTGTGTGTCTTTTTGTGTCTTTTTGCACTTGTGCAAATCTCCAGAGCTGCCTCGTGGGCGTGTGTATGTCACAGCGATTGTGTGTGCCCCGTGGGAGGTGTGTTTGTGTGTGAGTAGGTACAGTCGCACATTTATAAATTAACCAAGCATTTGGAATTTTAAAATTTTAATTAATCTACAGTGAACTCTTCAGTAAGTTTATTAAAGAAAGCATTCGTTGGTGAATTCATCAGAAAATGTTCATTGGTGAATTCATTTTTCATTTACTAAATATAAATAATAAAAGGAATTCAAGCTGAGTTAATTTATAATGAACACGGAGGAAACTAACTTTGATTGGTGTATATTTGTATATATTTGGTAACTCCAGGAAATGTTCATTGGTGAGTTGTTCTATCAATTACAAATGGTAATTTCTGCAAATAAATTATCATTGTTATTTTATTTATAGTTGAACTCTTTTAGTAAATTCATTATAACATCCGAATTCACCAATAAATAATCAAATACTAGTATTTGTTGTTGAATTCCAAATCTGTTGTGTATCTGTCACTGTACCAATACTAAATTCATTGTAAAATCGATAGCTATTCGTTGGTGAAACAATTATGAATGCCCTAATATTAAAACCTAATATATAATACACTCCAAATAGGCCCCAGTTATAGAAGTTCGACTGTGGCTCTGTGTGTGTGTGTGAATTCGTTTTCCGTCTGGTGACAACAATAGAGATGTGTTGGTGTACCGCGATTCGTGATCTTTTGCCAGTTGACTTTTTCTGTGTTTTTGCCTCCCTTTTTTATCTACACAAAAAATTCATTTATTTTAAAGATTTTTTCTTGTTATAATTATTACTGCCGCTGTTTGTGTTCGTTCGTGTTTAGTTTAAGTTATTATTTTGTTGTTTTTAGCTGTTGTTATTATTGTTTCGTCTGTGGGACAACGACAGCTTGTTGTTTTATTTTTTTTTTCCACAATGCAAATGAATACAGCGTGTAAATACACAATTGAGAGGCTTTATTTCAGAACAGATGCTTGCCTGGCAACACACAGCACACAGCACACAGCACAAGCACAGTAGCAGTAACACACAGTAACCGTTTTTCGTCAGCGTTTTCGTTTCCTAATGTATATATTTCACTTAAAAGCAACTCTTTTTTATCATTTTATTTTTAACTATTTCTCTTCTGTTTTTTTTTTTTTAGCTTTTTCGGCACTCACACACACAGACAGAGCGGCACAGACAGCGGCGACAACGCGAGAGAGTAGCTCGGTTTTTCGCAGCTAAACGCAGGCACTAAGCTATAGCCAGTAACTAACGGCGAACGGCGGATCGGCGAGCGAACCGAACCAACTCCAAGCAGCACTCGAAAACAAATGAAACGACTGTCACCGGCTGGGCACAACAATCGTCGTCGACGTGCGATCGTCAGTAAAAGCTTCGCGTCGAAAAGCTCGTAGCTTTCTTGCTCGCCACCCCACTTCTTTGGCTGGAAGTAAAGAATGGAAATAATAAAGCGAATCCGTGGAAATGCACACACAACAAGCAAGAAATGGGCGGGTAAATATAAATAAATAAATATGGTCTTATGTTGTTCAAACAAAACTCATTATTATTCACTTCCCGACGCTTTCATTGCCGGTGATCTGGCATTTGTACAAGTACAACAACAGCAAACATATACATACCAGTACCCGCACTCGAATCCGCTGCTGATTGTGCCTAATTCGAGTGATAATAATGATAGCAAACACTAGTCCAATGAGACGAAGGAATTACACAGACACAATGGGCACTAGGAGATGAAAAAATTAACTAAACATTGGTGTATTTATTGGTGAATACTCACTCCATTGATTTATGGTGAACACTTCTCCTTCTGAATTAAAACAATCAATCATTAAAACAAACAAAGAGTTATCGAAGAATTAAGTTCGTTGGTGAATCTATGTTGGTGTAATCTTTGGTGGATTTTCATTGTTAAGCTTACGTTACTCCATTTTCATTGCTGCATTTAATTGTCCATTTGGTACTTCATAAATTCATGAAAGAATTGAATTTAGTAATTTATTTTTTATTTATTTATTTATTAAAGATAGAGAAGTTTACAAAGCTAGACTAACTTAGTTGGTAAAGCGCTGGCAGCAAGGCCATCGGCTTTTAGTAATTTATGATGATGTCTTTTGAATTCAATTGTGAATTTTCACCTCTATCGGTTTCTTATATTTTATTTGCGTTTCAATTGAATTAGTTACTGATTAATTGGTGAACAATCAGTGATGAGTATCGTTGTTGATTTGGTTAAGATATTTACTGCTATATTTTCATCTACACATTTTTTGGTTGACAATTTTTTGTTCGGCTTTGAATTAAATCAGTAATCATTGGTGAAGCTAGTTGGTAAATTTATTGGTTTTATGTGGCGTATACTTACTCTATTGCCTGTGGTATGAGAAACTATATAGCGTATACGTAGATTACATTTACTTTATTTCTGTTTTTTCAAGAGTAACTTCTTCATGGCTTATACACCTAATACTATTATTATTATTAATATGAATTCATAATTAAAACTTCAGGCCAAAGCTGCGATTACTGTGGCCAACAAAAACATGATGTACACCTGCAAAAACTTGTGATAATCACTTAGCCAGCTCTTCTCTCGCGCTCTCTCGCCCTCTCTGGCTGCGGCACTCACCTGTATTATTAAATGATAACTGAATGACGGTGACAGGTGCACAACAAGCTGAATGATTCCGCAGCTCCTCCGGTTTTTTACTGTGGTTTTTGTTTTGGTCAGTTCGTCATGAGCGTAATTAGCATGCGTGGAATCCCTTTTTCATCAGCGATGAGCAGGGAATTTTCCAGCCAACGGACGTCATTGTTTTTGCTTAGCAGATTGCGGCAAAGTTGGCAAAAACTATTTTTAGAAGTCCGGCGACACCCGCATGCTGTCAAAAAACAAAAGTTTCATTTTGATTAGGCCAAGATAAGCCCGGAACCCATTGTGGCGATGGGAGAGCTACAAGGTAATCCATGTTAGATATACTGTTGTTATCGATTCTGTACTCTTTTTCTTATCAACGCGAACTTGGACTAAGTTAGATGGAGCGACTAACGGTGATATGCGGATTGTGTCAGCTGCTGGCTGGTCAGAAAAAGCCTGTTGTCAAGGGTAGATAGAGTTACGAGCAAGAAGGAGTTGTTTTTACCAAATTGGTAATAAATTCAGTTTAGGAAGATGTAAATAATTATTAAATCTTTTATTTATATCTTTATTATTTCTATAATTTGTACATATTAATAATTAAAATATCTTCATATACTATCCGTACCCTATAATTAACAAAAAGAAACCCCCAATTATTAATATCAATTTAAGTTTTAGAACTTAATTAGGCCAAAAAACGTCCTAAGTATTTTATTATGGCCTCAATTTAGGCCAACATTTTTAGCACTCCTTAGTTTTTGGTAACGCAAAAAAAAAATCCCCAATTACGCTCGAAATAAATGCAATAAAATGTGAATCTCCTCCGAATTCAGGTTACTAACCCATTCTTTGTGATCGCCTCCTCACCAGTGATTCAATTTTCTTGCGAATAAAAGTGAAACGCCGGACACAAAGTGACGCTGATAAAAAAAGCCCTAACCAATAACCTGGCAACAGGCAACAATATTTATTTTGTGAATCAAAAATGTGTTAATTGCGACGACACGTCCAAATCGTTGACCAAAAATTTATGATGTTTACTTCGCGCCTGGATAGAGGTGTCTCTCTCTTTTGGCAAAAAGATTTTTTTCGGTTAATAGTTTGGGCAAAGATGCCGAAATTGAAGAGGACTCGCTAGCAGCTGCTGATAGCTTGTTTATTTGCAGATTATGGCTTAATTATGAAATCGCAACTAATCCGAACTACACATAGCCCATATAAGCGATAATGAGGTGATTGATATTTGCCTTTGTTATGAGAATTGTTTGGTCTTAGATTTTGGCTTAATCCAGGGCTGATTTCGCCTTATACAACGTTAAGGCGTAAGAAATCCGCAAATTCTACTGAATGAAAGGTGTCACTAATCGTTCAGTAAGTCAAGGTCTCCCAATCATTTGGTTCTAAACAATTTAATTACCACAAATTAAACCAATTAGCGATTAAACTTGCTCCAAAAGTCAGTTTGAAGTATTTTCAAAATTCACTTAGTTCCGTATAATTCAGCTTTTGTTCATAAGTTTGTAGTGTTGAGGAAGAAAGGAAAATGTCGAAAAACACAGAAGCTTAGCTGTGAAAAAAGTTTATCTGTAACAGTAGTTCGAATGCCTTGAATTCAATCTTTTATTTATTTAACTCTAATATGTGTTTCATTTTAATTAATGTAATATTAAAATGTTTTCTTTGTATTCAAATAGGTTGAAAACTTAGCTAAATATTATTACGTTTCCCTGATGTAACGTAAGCAATGGCAGCCAAGTATAGACATTTGTGGCTACCCAAAATATACCATTTCCAATTCAAATTAATGGTGGCGAAAGTTATTCGAATTCTTTTTCGTTATGGAAACTTAAAACCAAACTGCACAGCTTCTACGCCTTACTTTCTATGCTTCCCCAAGAAACCGAGGGAAATCGTAAATACAAATTAGAGAAATATTTTCACTTTACATTCTTTGTTAGCAAAGTTCTCCACAATTTCGCAACAAATACCACAAATGATCGATAGTTAAGGCGATCATCACATCATCTCGTATCGCATCGCATTCTCATTACGTCAAACGATTACGTTTTTGATCACTTCACGTATTTCGATTACGTTCACACTTAAAAGTGTAGCCAGCTTCTTCGGAGGGAAATATCCGATAGTATTACCATCGATGTCTCTATCTCTCAGCTCGGCCGTTTTGCTCGTCAAAAGTGGCAAAAAATGTGGAAAATAATTGTTAAACTCTAATGAAAAGTGTCGCTGTGTGATGTATGTTGTGTTTGCCGATAGAATTGCATTGATTTACCCAAGGAAAAGTGTTAAAATCGAAGCTGCAAACCTGATTTTGGGGTGAAGAAGAAGAAGCGCATTTTTTCATCGTCGTAAAACACGTACATACAGACACTCACACACATACGTGTGTGCCGATATATATTTATATATGTGTGTATATGAAACGCGCGGGCGCGAGAGAGCAAGCTAGTAGGAGAGAGCGAGAGAACGCGCGGTAGTTGTGTGCGTGTTTTTGTGCGTTTGTTTTGTGTCGAGAGCGAGAGAGCGGCGAATGTGAAAGCCAAAGCAGAAAAACCAAGAAATAAGTGAACGAAAATAAAAACGAAAAATCGCAATCTCCACCCCTGTGTTCTGAGTGTTTCAGCGTGTAATTTCTGTGTTTAATCCTAGTTTATTGTGTTTTGTGTTGATTTCGCGTGGAAATCGAAATGCCAAGAAAATGCGACATCCCGCACACGGATTATTAATGGCGAAGAACAACCCCCGGCAGCGCTACTGAAGCCTGGAATCTGCTGGGAATCTGGAATCTCTGGATATTTCGCCATACACAAAAGGTAATTAGAAGATAAAGGCGTCGCCGTCGTCGTCGCCGGCTGACGGATGGATGACTCACACACCATTGCACTATGTGCATCTGTGTGTGAGTCTGTGCATGCCAGATATTGATTTGGAATGCAAAAAAAAAAGAAAACGACAGGAGATACTTTACATTGCATTACCTACTTACACACATATACTTGATCATGTCACCTCATTTTCATATTTCACACATTCACACTCATATCTCCATAGACTTTAGTTACCTTTGACGACTAACCTTAGTGAGTAGTTTTTAGAGATTGTTGTTTTCCAGCCGCAGAACGAACGGAACGCGGTTAATTATTATTCACTCGATAATGCAAATTAGGCGGCACAACAAATACTGTTAGTTCTGTGGGCTACAGTAAGGCCTCGATACAAAGTGTAGACTAACTATAGTTGCATATTTTAGTAGCTTAACATTTAATTTAATTTATTTACTATTTTTGAATGTTTTCTTAATTTTCTATAAATGAGAATTCACGGTTGAATTATTTGTACTACCAATTTTATTTAGTTTGGTCTTTAATATGCATTAATAGGCATTAAGTCAGTAAGGATTTAAAAAGTCTAATATTAAGCGTTTAAAAATATACATTTTCCTATTTTACCTTAACAAATTTCAGTGAAAAATGTTAAATTTTTTTTAAACTAATTTTATTCCAGTTTTAGACTTAAAATTCATGTTTATGTTAATCTAAAAAATTTGTTAAATTTCCATGTACAGATCAAATAAATCTGGCCTGGTAATCTGGTAAAAACTTTACAAATCTTTTGGAAAACATTTTCAAATAAACCTTAAAATTGAAAAACAACCAATTTTGAAAATTGGAAGCATTAACACGGGTTCAATCCCCTCTAGTTGCCCTGTAGTTTAAGGCCAACTACGACGTTTTCCCATTACTTACCACCTTTTGCCACCCATAAACCAAACGGTAAATGACAGTCGCTGCCACTCCCACACAGAAACAAACACAAGCGAGCACTCAGACACTGACAAAACAATAATAATAATAAGGCGAGCAGCATCGATAAATAAAGTTTAATGTGTGAGACCAGTTAATTGCTTTTGTTGTCGCCTCAATTCTAAATCAAATTCAGCCGCTCTCTCCCTCGCTCTCTGTCTGTCTGTCTCTCGCTCTGGGGCTCACATGGCCAAGTGTTTGTATAACTAAAAACTGTTGTTGTTGGCCCGCTGGCTGGCTTTTAATAAATTATACAATAAAATGAGAAGCGATCAGAGCAGGCAGCGGCAGCTAAAAATCGATTGCCCTGACTGCTGGCGCTGCTGATGAATAATTACAAAATAAATATATATATTTATACAATAGGCTGTGTATTTGTTGACGCCATTTTCGCCATCAAAAAGGCAAATTCCGAATCTCATGTAAATATGTGTGTGTGTGTGTGGGAAACTACGCGCCAAATAGCATTGAGTTTTGAGGCGCAAATAAAATGAGTAATTGCGCATATTAAAATTTGCCTTTCGAAAAACTCGGCCCATTTGACACACAGCCACTGAGCCGTAAGCTAATGCGGCGTTTATTCGGCGAGATCTGAATGGGTTTTCGAAAAAATTAACAATTGAGCGAATGCACGTTTACACTCCACTGATTCTCTTTGAACGCACCTCGCACAAATGCGAACTATAAATACCATCTGTCATAAATTAGAAATTATATTTGTTATTTTAATTATTACATTTATGATAATGCATAATAAAAAATTCCTCAATTCCTCAATAGGGATTCAAAAATGATATCTGAATGGATACCCTCCAAGAATTGGGTAAATATTTCTTATCGATAGAACTCCCGCCCTGAGGGAATAATAGCTCTTAGCGGGCAATCACCGTATGTGCGTGATTACCATTTGTTTGTTTCAGTGGCTAGCACAAAAATAATAGTTTGCATTGTTGTTCCGCTCGCATTGTTGTTACTGTGTTTGGAGTATTTACTTTGTTTGCGGCTATTTGTTAGCGTTTACACCTTTATTTCGAGTGCGTGTGCTGAGAGGAGGCTGCAGCTGCCGTTAACCGTGTTAACTGGGTTATTTAGTCTTTAGTTTACCTTTCGTTACCTTACAAACCACCACCATTCACCACTACCAGGGCAGGACAGATGTCCACACACACACACAGAGCCACTCTCGAGTATTTAGTTCGTGTTTCGTGGCAAATTGGACATCGAATTGCCACCGCTCTCAGCTTTCAATGCTCATTCATAAGAGAGTACAACACCCACACCATGGCACCCTTCGCATATTATTGGCGCGCACATTTTTCATGTTTCACCTTTGGCTGCGTGTTTTGATTTACTCACAGCACACGCACACCAGCAAAGGTACTCCCCCGCGTGCGCTCTCATTGTCTGCCTCTCTCATTTGTTGATTCAACCTTTTCAGCTGCTTTCTCTGAGAGAGATAAATAAGAGAGAGAGGAGGACTGGCCTCACTCTCTTTGTTTTTGTTGCCTGCACACACATTTATTTATACAGGCATTTTTGCATAATTTCATAAAAAATTTACATATTTTATGTCTGCCCGAGGCTGAGAGTTCGATTTTTCCCGAACTTGTCAATCTTGTTTGTAGGTATGCAGATAGTTGTAGTTGTCTCCCTGCCCGCCGCTTGGCATCTGCTTCTGTGTGTGTGTGTGTGAGTGGGTGCTGCGGCTGCGAGCTTGTTGCTGTTGTAATTGTCGTGCTCGTGTTTATGGCTCTTAATCGTTCGGCAAACCGATTCGTTACCTGGCTCTCGCTCTCTCCTCCGCTTCTGTTCCCTCCCCATTCCCCTTACCATTCACCCACCTACCGCAGCCGTCTCGCTCTCGTGTGCTTGACTTTAATCTTCTCAATTACTCGCAATTTGCAAGTTTTGTGCTCGCGCCTCTTTAGGCGGGTTATTGGCATGCAGCGTGAAAGAGACGGCTAGCCAGAAACAGGGAGAGAGGGCTGTGTGTACACAACAAGAAAAGTATAATTAGATGTCAATTTCAATCAATTAACCAATTTATACACAAGTCTTCATATCACTTAGCAGCCGCAACGTGTAATTGTGTGGTTAAAACGTCATTATCTATCGATAGCCTGTCATCCACAGAGATTGGGAATGAAAAATAGATTCTGTTTCGGTAATCGATCCATTTAAAGCGAAATATTTATAATTAGCGTTTATTAATCTATTTAAAAAAGAGGTTGTTAAGTGATCAAAACGATGTCACCAATAAACACACATACAACAAAGAAGTAATTTCATCAATTTAATCGGTAATTTATAGACTCTATTATTAATGTATAGATTCCATAGAGAATATAAACAAAGTGTAAACAAATATATACATAATTAAAATATAAAATTTGAATGGAAGGTGAAATATTCATCATAGAATATAAATCGAAACATCTATGACTCATGGAACCACTTAGATACAAATCAATAAAGTGCGATACTAAAAATAAATTTATTTTTCGTTAGTTTCACAATTGTATTTAACAATTGACCGGTACCCAAGAAGCTTTTGAAAAAAGTGTACCATTAACGTTATTAATTCATCTTGGTTCTTTTTCGTTCAGTGCCCCTATTCCATTTAATTTTTTGTAGCCCATTCTTCTTATTCAACGTTCTTGTACATTTTTCGCTTGTTTTGATTTCTTAATCTTTTTACCATAATTGATGGCAATTAAATTCAAAGGTGTGTGAGTGCTCGAGTCTCGTTTTCTCCCTCCTTACTTCACTGCCATTCGTTTATCGTCGTGTTTATTCGGCTGTCGATTTCGATTCAAGTCGGAGACGATGACGATGCCAGTTTACTTCGCTTCGTTATTCGTTAAGAAATCGTTCGTTCGGTTTCGGCCCCTTTGTCACCCCCGCAGCTTCCTTTCCTCCTCCTCCTCCTCATTCCCCTCCTCTTGTTGCCACCCTCTTCACGCATTCCTCGATGCCTCTGGATTTGTTGCTGCACTCGAATTACAGTGAAGCCGCCAATTAAATGGCGGCGATTTAATTTCAGGATAAAAATCGAATATCGGTAATTTGAGGACGGACACAATGGAATTCGCCAAGCCAAGGCTTCCATTTACAAGCATGTTGTGCGGTATTCCCTTGAGAAATTAAACCAAATTATGATGTTATTAAAATAATCCTTAAGGGTTTATTTATTTAAGAAGCCCCAAAGATTTAGCACATCAAAAGTTGGAATTCATTTATGTAACTCTATGATACATACATATGTATCTCTTACCCACCGAATGATCCTTAAGTTTGCGCTCCGAAATGGAAACTATTTCATATTTTAATATGATATTAACAAATAGGCATTACCTATCTGACAAGCCTAGTTATTATGGTTATGTTTACTCGACTTTCTATCTACAAACGCAAAAACCTCAATTGACATTTATTATTCATCGCTATTATGATGAAATAAGCCTTTTTTGTTATAATGACTCAGACGAACTGATATAAATATTTGTCCCGGTGATTAGTAGATTCATTTTAATTTGACAACTTTGTTTAATCAAATGCTTTTAGATCGTCTATCCATCAACCCGTCAATTAGCGTAATTAATTTTGTTAGGTGAATGAATTAAAGGTAATGCCTATTAAGTACTTACAAATTTTGTGGAAATTTTCAACCTAACTGTGAGCTAATTGGCCTAATCAGAGGATGAGTTAGTAAAGTTGTATTATGGTATTGCATTGTGATTGTGATTAGCATGGAACCCCTAAGGAATTACTATTATTGGTAATGTCCTATGCTTAGTTGTCTGAAAACTCAAATTTAAATGAAATATAAATTAAATTATGGGTCAGTCAAAATTCTAATTGACTGGCACCCACGGTGCAGGCTGATTTTCCATTTGAATTGCTCATTTCGTCGTCGTCTATATCATCGCGCTTTTTGTCATCGCTCTATGCGGTTTTATTGATTCGTTTAAATATTTATTCATGCCAAGTTCTCCTTGGGCCTTTGATGTTGTGGTTGTTGCTCTTATTGTTGGTGCGTTCGGTTGGTGGCACATAATTAAAGCGATTTAGTTAATTGATGTCAACACACAGCGTAGTTAGCATTCAGCGGCTGTCTGCGCATTTTCCCCCAGACCGCTTGTGTGCTTCTCAGAGACACAATTTGTGTGCAATTTGTTGGCGAGTGTTTTTGTGATTGTTTCTTCGATACACACAACCACACACACACACACACACACATACGGATCCCCCACTCGGCCCGCTGCTTGGGTATTAAATTGTTGACAATTGTTTTGAGCTTGAGAGAATTAACCTTTAGTTGCTGGTTATGTCATGATATTTGCCTAGTGTTTTGTGTTCGTCCGCCATTAAATAGCCACAAATATATTGCATCGCCTTTGTGTAAATTCGTAGTTTAATTGCTTTTCGTTTCACGATTATATCACCCATCCGAGGGTACATTTTAGAAATGCAATAATGCCATATTGATTGATATCCACAAATAACTTTAATAGTGAAAATCTATAATTACGGCTCGGGTAATTCGATTGGTCTCACAGTAGTCATCAATCACTGGGGGTAATGGAATTGGTTTGAATGGAATCTGTCAATAACAGGCAAGTTATCACATAACAACAGAAGTTATTAATACGAATCGAATCGATTGGATAATTGAATTCTGTTGGGTGTCCAATGAACTAGGCTAGTTTACGAGCTTAAGCTTAAGCGGCGTTGAATTACTATATACCGGTTTAGGTATGTAAATTAATTCAAACCACGTATTCTCTTAATTTCCTGTCACCTTGTTAATAATCTCAATTAAAGGTAATTTACTTATTATTTACAAGAAATCTTTGCGTAAAAACAAAAATAAATCTTATAAAATATTCTATTATATATTCAAATAAAATAGAATATTTCATCAAGATAATGAATTAAATTAACACTTACTTTCTAAATCGGCTTAAAAGATAATCCTAATACAGTCAGTTAGCAACTTACAATCTGCCAAGGCATTTTTTTTAAAAACCACAAATCACTTGCATCATTGCCCAGATTAAGATCACCATAAAGTGTTTTTTAAACACTCAATTCCACCCAACACTGACCATTGATTTCAAATGCAAATTATCCATATGCATATATTCAGTTATTAAGTATTCAATTCACGGCAACTCCACAGCAATTAGTGTAATCGCCGTGCAAATACGGAATCGGAGGAGGAGTGTTGTCCAATTAAGCCCGGTTTAGTCCCAGTTCCCGTCGTCGTCGTAGTTGCAGTTCCCAGTTTCAAGCTTACATCATGCCATCTCGGCCGGGCCATAAAGATACAACTCAATGGTAGAAAACAAAAAGTAAAGCAAAAAGCGATATAAAAAATACAAACGAGAAAAATCGACAAATAAAATCACAAATCGCAAACAAGCGAGAGACAGTAGTTTCAGGGAGACATGAGTTCAGGGCACAGTGGTTGTCAAGGGTATTTGGGATTTTGAGATTTATAAGGAGGGCTCACTAAGTAGGACCATAAGTAGGACCAAACCTCATATCATTCATTGAATATGCTATTAAAAACACAAATTTGTAAATTTAAAATATTAAACAAACAAAACAGCTTTGATTTTAAAATTCCAAAGGATTCAGAAGTATGTTAGAATATTATACAGATACAGATACAGATTTATAAAATTGGGGATATGTTAAAAAAACACAATTCAGTATTTAATATTTCTAAGCAAATCCTGTTTGCACACACTCCAAGTGCCCACTGTGCTTCAGCGCCTGTGTGTGTGTGTGTGGAGGTACTCGAGTGCAGCTTAAATTGACTTGCTTGGCTTGGGAGCCGTGTGTGTGCAGTACAGTTGACAAGATTGACTAACTAACGAGGCAGGTAAGCCAACCAGGTAAACTAACTGACTGCCAAACACCTTTGAGTGGAAACCGGAGGCGAAACGGAAAACAATTACGCCGCACTGACTGAGTCATGCATTTGGGAAATGTGGGAAAAGGAAAAAGTTCACGGGAAAGGGAAGTGGCTGTGGGTGTGGGTGTGGGTGTGGTGAAGGTGAAGGGGAAGGGCGTGTGCCACACACATAAACACCCGTTCGTCCACCCACCAAAAAAACTCAAAAGTATTTTCACCTCATTTCGAGTGTTAAAGCTTACACACAAGCACACAGGAAGAAACGATGCCTTATCATATGGAATCTTTAATATTAATTATTTTACTTTACCGCGCTTTCTTTGCCGACGGTGTGAGCAGCGAATCTTGCAGACTCGCGAATCTATCTGTAGAGGGCATCACTGTTTTAAAGATAGCTTAGCAGTAAGTTCTCTAAAGATTGAAGAGCACCTATAAAGTTATCTTAAAGTATGATATGAAACTCTTAACTGATCTTATAATAATAACTATGTATGTAGTATAGTATCCTATAAATACTATGCAATTCCATAAAATATAGTATTGCATACTTTTCAGCACCTTTTAAGGATATTTTAAGCTTCACGCATAATTAATATGAAACTTTTCTGAACTATTAAGTATTATTTGCCGACATGTTTGGTAAATGTTTAAAACTATAGAAAGAAATTCAGATTATTTTTAGTTAGTTTTAGGACTTTTCCTTAGTGCACTACTCACACTCACTCATGCATTCACACACACTCATCACACCCACATGCACACGCATAATCATCGCACATCGTCACCAACACACATAACGCTCAAACACTCGAAAAAGTCAACTTTCAACTTGTTTGCCCAACTGCGACGAAGCGAACTAATAAATTTCTACTTTTTGTTTTTTTCTTCCTCCCTCCACCCACCCCTCCAACGGCCACCCTTTGCCCAAACACCACCCTCTTGGTGATTTTTTTTCGCAGATTTTTCAAGACGCAGACTTAAGAGCGCGCCAGTGTGTGTGTGTGTGAGCGAGGAGTGGAGAGTAGAGTGGCGATGATGATGTAGCGATAATGATGATGGCGCGATAATGATGCTAATGATAATGATCCAAGCAGCAACAACAGCAACTAGAGTCGCTACAAATGAGAAAAGTTGCCGCCGCGAAAGTACAGCAATGTGGAAAACTGTGAATTCGTCGACCAGAAACTCCCAGAAACGCAGAAAAACTAAACGCGCAAAAAGAAGAATTTTCATCAGGCCATAAAACCAACAGCAACAACTGAAATAGCAAAAAGAACAAAGGAAAACTGTCGTAAAAACGCAGCAGAGGCAGCAAGGAAAACCCACCACTTAACAGCAACAACAACAGCAGAAACTGTAAGAATTTCAATTTCCAGCAAACAAAAATACAAAAAAAAAAAACACTCAAGCAACAACAACAACGCAAAACGAGAAAATCCTGCAAAGCAAAGAAAAGAAAAGAAAAAAACAAAAGAAATGAAAAAGTTCACGTTGGAAGTAGAAAAACCACTTAAAACGTCGATGACAACAAAACCCGCGGGTGTGAGGTGCAACAGAGACGAAGTGGTTGAGAGAGAGCAGGAGTCGTCTCTCGCACTCCCAAAAAGGAGTCTGCGAGAGAAATTGAGAGCGAGAGCGAAGGAACGAATTGAGTTTAAGGAGCAGTTGTTGTTTTGCCTCCAATATCCCATTCTTTATTTTTTTTTGTTTTTTCGTTAACTGCACACATTTAGTGGTGGCAAAGCGTGTAGAGGTGGTGGTGTGATGCCGCCGCTGTTGCGGGTCAGTGCTGTTCGCTCGGACGTTTTCCCGCTGGAAAATATATCTAAATTGTTATTTTCGTTGTGCCATTTTTGGGTAAAAATAATTTCATAAGAACCTAAACATATTTATGTATATCAAGTACTATTGATAATTTTTTTTTAACCTGTAAAAAATGGGAGAAACTTTGTACATATATGGTAATCTGCATAAAATGAATTTGGAACTTTAATACAATATTAACGTTTAATTAATTAATTGTAGCTATTACAAATTTCGTTCTTTGTTTGAAAATTGTCATTAATGGATATAATTGAATATACTCCCCATAATTTGTGTATTTAAATTTAAGGCCACTGCCAGCACTGACGTTGCAGCGTCTGTGTGTCGGTGGTCACGCAAGACGTGGCAGAAGCAGCCGCGGCAGAAGGAGCGAAGGCAGCTGCAAATGCAATTGCACCTTTAGCGCGCTTCTTGTCCAAGGAGCAGTAGAGAGAGCGCTCTTAAGAGAGTGAGTTTGGAGTGTAGCGCCCGTTTGAGAGAGCGAGTGGGAGTGGGAAAGCGGGCGAACGCGTTCGGCCGAGAGAGAGCCGCACAAAGCCGAGGCTCTGGAGCGGCGACGTCACCTTCAGCTTTGTAGTTGTAATTCGCAAAGCAAGGAGCGCGCAACGGAGAGCGCGAAAAAAAGGCGAAAATAAGTAAATAAATATAACCAAGACAGAGTGCAAGGAGTGGGGCACTGAGCTCGAAGTGATGGGGGGAGTGAAGCAGGAGCGAAAAAATAAACGAGTTGCCAAAGGCGACAACAACAAGGAAAAGGGGCGCAAAATTGACGCATTCCAAACGCGATTGTTGTTTTTATTGCTTGTGTTTGTGTTGTTGTTTGTGCTTTTGCTAGTACAAAATACCGGTCTTTTTTAGTTGGCCTCTCTTTTACATCAACAAAGTTTGTGTGCCTCTCTCTCTTATCCACAGTGACGATCCAGCATCTCCAAGTCTCCACGTAAATCGAACAGGGAGTCAATCGTTATCGAAATCGGTCCTCGTAACTCGTAATCGCAATTCAAAATCAAAAATCCTAAAGTTAAAAAGCAAATGCAAATGCAAAGGCAACAAGCGCTAAGTAAATGCTACCATGGGCCGCTCCAAGTTTCCCGGCAAGCCATCCAAGTCGATCAACCGTAAGCGGATCAGTGTCCTGCAGCTGGAGGATGAGGCCACTGCCACCGCCACCGCAGGCGCCTCCGATCCGGGTCCGCATTCCGATCCTCCGCCGCCTTCGGAGCAGCCTCCTCAGCAGGCACCTCAGCAGCCGGAGTCTCAGACGGGTGCCGAATCCGCGCCAGCCCGCGACAAGGGCGGCCACCACAATTGTGATAACGATGAGGACGATAATCCGCCGGGTGCCGGTGTCTCGACATCGGGGAATGCGACCGGATCCTCCTCATCCTCCACCTCGGAAACCACGGGCAATGGCTCTACTTCCAGCTCAGGATCGGGGTCGGGGTCGGGTTCTACCAATGGCAGTGGAGTAAATGGCGGCACCCATCACAAGACTGCAGCCAACGGAGCGGAGCAGGATCAAAATGCAAATAGTGATAAGAATAAAGGCAGCAATTCGAGGAGAGTTTCCACGGGAAGTCTAGGTGGAATAGGATCCTCTGCTGGAACGGGTACTGTAGGAACAGCTAATGGAAAACCCTCGTCAAGCTCTGCGAAGTCCGCTGGATCTGCTGGTGGAAAATCTACAGGATCCTCTGCTGGCAAATCTTTGAGGACCTCTTCATCGGTAGCACCAGCCACCTCCGCCTTGCCAACTGCGGCCAATATTGGAGTACCTGCTGGAACAACGCCCTCTGCCAAGTCCCAAGCGGCATCTTCCGATGCAGCCGCTGCAGCATCCCTGGGATCGGGCTTTGGAAAATCCCTCAGTCTAACCATTAGTACATCCTCCGGAAAGTCTACTAAGGGAACTACTGCTGAAGCAAATAATGGAGCAGCATCTCCCAGAGCCGGGATATCTCCCAGTGCGGCGTCTGCCACATCCGCCGGATTACTCTCGCCCGGAGCCCTCTCCCCTGGCGGTTCCTTTGCGATAAGCGCGGCTCTGCTGCGCGCCCGCAAGAATGGCAACAAGAAGTTCAAGAATCTGAACCTGGCCAGGGCCGAAGTAATGCTGCCCTCCACCTCCAAGCTGAAGCAGCAGCAGCTCAACTGCCCAGCGGCGGGCAGCCCCTCCTCCTCGACCTCAACCTCTTCCACGCCGGCAGCCGCCAATTCTCCCTCTGCGCCAGAGGCGGGAACGGGCGAGCCGGGCGAGGATGCGGCCCCGGTAAGTTGAATTCCAGATTTGCAGCCGGGTGTGCTGGCTGGGTGCTGGTCGCGGGTCCGTCCCCTCTTGCTTTTATTTTTATGAATATGTTTAAGCCGCTTTTCCCGCCACCTTAAGTTTTAAGCTCCGCAACTGATTCGAGTTGAGTTGCGTTGCGTGCACCCTTCACAAACAAACACTCCACACTCCGATTTGCGATTCCCGCAATGTAAATACGAGCAGGAGGAACCCCCTCAAGTTGGTCTGGTCGGGTCTGGTCTGGTCCCTGGTCTCTGGCCTGGTCACCCCTTTCTGCTATGCCATTGTTACCTGCTCGCTTACCTGCTTAATTGGCTTTTATGACGTTTTAGCGCTTGCAACTCAACTTGCTTCCACATATGTGTGCGTGTGTCTGCCCCAGACGGCTGACGGTCATGTGATGTGGTGGTGGTGTCTGTGCCCCTGCTTATACCCATACTTACTGCTTAGTAACTTGTTTTTTGCACCCAGAGCCCCCTTCCAAGTGATCCCCTTCGAAGTGCCGCACTTGCTTCTGGTCCTTTGCATGCTTCTTTGTGTTTTACTCAACTATACACGGGAAGAAACTATTGTTTAATAATCCTACACATGATTTACTTATTATATATTCACAAAAGGAAACAATAGGTTTTATGTCTCCATACATGTATATTGTATATAATTCCTACACTAAAAATTTACTAAATTTTAAGAGTTATATTTATTTAATAATTATTATGGTGTTGGAAAACATTAAAGGAAACTTATAAATGTCCAGTTCAAATGCTAGTCGCTTAACTGCCGGTTAACCAATAAGAAAACACCATTCGGTTCCTTTAACTTACGGTTTATTAACTAAAGTTAAAAGTTAACTCTCTCATTATCTGACCGAAAAATATGAACTGGATATTGAAAAAGCGTATCCCTTCACACAGGTTTTTGTAAAAATACTATAAATTCTTTGGTTTGATTAACGATTTAATAATTATTTTAACATTAACTTAAGGCTTAAATTTAAATTGATATTATTAAGTAAATTTATGATTGATTTCCATCAAAAGATACCTATTAATTTCTTGCTGTGTGTCCCCTTTGCCTGCTTTTGATTTTGCCTGTATTGCTTTCCGCTTTTTCGCATTTTATGAGCCTGTAGTTAGTTGCATGAATTATTGATTGGCCGGGAACGGAGACACCACCGCTCCCCCAGTTTCTCCCATCCACAACCCTCGCTAACCCTCGTGTTTTGTGTACTTTTCCAGAAGCGAGTCACTAGCGAAATGCCCAATGAAGGTGCCCCAGAAGCCGCTCCATCGAGCGCCGCGTCAGCGTCAAATGGTGCAGGATCCGGTGCAGCGGCCCCAGGAGCTGCTCCGACAGCATCAGGAGCAGCTACGACGGGAACAGCTGCATCAGCAGGAAGTAGTAGTCCCAAGTCAGGAGCAGGATCTGGAGGTGGGACTGGAGGAGCTGCTCCCGCACCAGTAGGATCAACCGCAACAACGACGGCAGCCAAGCAAAAGAAGACGGTGACCTTCAGGAATGTGCTGGAGACGAGCGACGACAAGTCGGTGGTGAAGCGATTCTACAATCCGGACAATCGCATTCCTTTGGTCTCGATTATGAAAAAGGACTCGCTGAACCGCCCGTTGACCTACTCCCGCGGCGGCGAGTGCATTGTGCGTCCCTCCATCTTGTCCAAGATACTCAACAAGAAGAACTCCAACATAGACAAGCTCAATTCGCTCAAGTTTCGATCGGCGCCAGCTACGAGCTCCTCCTCCTCTTCCCAGGACTCGGGTGCGGGGTCCTCTCCCAATGTATTTGGCTTATCCCGCGCCTTCGGCGCTCCAATGGAGGAGGATGACGATGACCGGGGTGGGGTAACCTTTCGCCGAAACGAAGATGAAAGCAACAAGGATATGGACGAGGAAATGATGGACGAAGACGAGGGCGAGGAAGACGCCGACGAGGAGGATGATGACAACGACCAAGAGGACCTTGATGAGGCGGCCTCCGATAAGAGCGCAGAGACAGAGAAGAGTGGAGGAGGAGCCGAGGACAGCGAGGAGAAGCAGCTGGTCATGGATTCGCACTTTGTTCTGCCCAAGAGGAGTACCCGATCGTCGCGCATAATTAAGCCCAATAAGAGGCTGCTGGAAGAGGGTGCCATCAGCAGCAAGAAGCCCCCGCCCAAGAGCCTCTTTGGCGCGGCTTCCTCGGCGTCCTCCACTTCTACCGGAATCCTGAAAATCCCCAGCTTTGGAAGCCTTAAATCAAATACCAGTGGAGGCACCACCTCGAGCTCCAGCTCTAGTATCTTTGTGCTGAGGCAGCCGCGCCTGCAGTTCCAGGCGGACAGTAAGCCGGGACCCAGTGCCATTCAAACAACGCCAGCTGCAGGAGGAGTGCTGACGGTGTCCACTTTCGGTACGCTCGCTGGTCAGAGCAGCGGTCCCAGCGCCTGCGCCGTGTGCTCCACGGCGGTCAAGGAGGTGGCCCAGGCCCGCAAGTATGGAGTTGTGGCCTGCGATGTCTGCCGGAAGTTCGTCTCGAAGATGACCAAGAAGTCCATATCGGCCAATTCGAGCAGTGCCAATGCCAATGCTGCCTCCTCCTCGACGAGCAGCCAGCAGCAGCAGCTGCAATGCAAGGGCAGCGAATCCACCGCCTGCGCTTTTAGCTCGGGGAAGAGCCAGCTGAAGAACTTCAAGAAGCTGTACAAGGAGAGGTGCCTGGCCTGCTGGCTGAAGAAGTGCCTCATCTCCTTTCAGCTGCCGGCGGCGCACAGAAGTCGCTTGGGTGCAATTCTCCCGGCAGGAATGCGGCCAGAGGCCAGTCCCCGAGAAGATAAGATCTCCACGGAACTGCTGTCGCCCACGGGCAGCCTGAGGTTCACCGCCTCCACGTCAGCCGCCTCTGCTGGCGTCAAGTGGAAATCCAGTACGGACTCTGTCTCTGCTCTCCCCACCATCAAGTCGAATCCCTTGGCGGAGAACAATGTGACCTTTGGCAGTACTCCTCTGCTGCGTCCCGCCATCCTGGAGAAGCCGCTCTTTCTCAAGATCAGCAATGCGGCGGACCAGAAGCCAACAGTTGCAGAAGCGATCAGCCCCAGTCTCTCAGGGAAGAAGGCGTCGATCAAGCAGGAGAAGGCCAAGGAGAAGGAAAAGGAACAGGAGCAGCAGCAACAGCAGAGTGAGAAGCCTCTCAGTCCCGCCTTGGCGACTGCCAAGAAATCGAATGCGACTCCAGCGGAACCTGCAACAACGGAATCCCAAAAGGACGAAGCGCCGCAGTCAGGAGCTGCGCCTGCGTCATCCGCCGGAACCCCTCAGGCAGCATCAGCAGCTTGTCAACCAGAAGTTACTCAGGGGGAAGCCGGTACTGCCACAGGCGATGGCCTGAAGCGTCAGAGGATTGACCTGAAGGGTCCTCGCGTGAAGCATGTGTGTCGCAGTGCCTCCATTGTGCTGGGCCAACCCTTGGCTACGTTTGGCGAGGATCAGGATGAGGTTGATGAGCAGGAGCGCCAGGAGGTTGCACCTACCCCAGTTCCAGTGCCATCAGCAGAGCCAACGAATGCCAAGGCAGCTCCTCCGGGTACGGTTACCGATGAGAACGACAATTGTGCCAGCTGTAAGACGCCGCCCGTTGAGGAGATCAAGCCCAGTAAATCGTCACCGGTAGAGGTGAGGAAGGTTCCAACAGCAGCCGGAAAGGAGGGAGGAGCACCGGCAGTCGCAAAGGTTACCACCAGGACAGTAGTGGCGGCCAGCAAAAAGCAGCGAAACGGCGACATAATTACCTCCAACTCGATTTCGACTGTCACTCAATCCCAGAGCCAACCGCAGGGACGGAGGACGAAGGAGCAGCGGAAGCAGCAGCAACGCACCTTGATATCCATCGATTTCTGGGAGAACTACGATCCGGCTGAGGTGTGTCAGTCAGGCTTTGGATTGATCGTAACGGAGACAGTGGCCCAGCGAGCGCTGTGCTTTCTGTGTGGCTCCACGGGACTGGATCCACTGATCTTCTGCGCCTGCTGTTGCGAGCCGTACCATCAGTATTGCGTCCAGGACGAGTACAACCTAAAGCACAGCTCCTTTGAGGAAACCACGCTCATGGGCAGCCTGCTGGAGACCACGATAAGTGCCTCCACCGGGGGATCTTCGACGCTCAATCAGCTGACACAGCGCCTGAACTGGCTGTGTCCACGCTGCACCGTCTGCTACACCTGCAACATGTCCTCCGGGTCGAAGGTCAAGTGCCAGAAGTGCCAGAAGAACTACCATAGCACATGCCTGGGCACCAGCAAGCGACTCCTGGGCGCCGATCGTCCCCTCATCTGTGTTAACTGCCTGAAGTGCAAGTCCTGCTCCACGACGAAGGTGTCCAAGTTTGTGGGCAACCTGCCCATGTGCACGGGCTGCTTTAAGCTGCGCAAGAAGGGCAACTTTTGCCCCATCTGCCAGAGATGCTACGACGACAACGACTTCGATCTGAAGATGATGGAATGCGGCGACTGCAGTCAGTGGGTGCACTCTAAGTGCGAGGGCCTCAGCGACGAGCAGTACAACCTGCTGAGCACGCTCCCAGAGTCCATTGAGTTCATCTGCAAGAAGTGTGCCCGACGAAATGAGAGTTCGCGGATCAAGGCCGAGGAGTGGCGCCAAGCCGTGATGGAGGAGTTCAAGGCGAGCTTGTACAGCGTGCTGAAGCTGCTCAGTAAGTCGCGGCAGGCGTGTGCCCTGCTCAAGCTGAGTCCCCGCAAGAAACTGCGCTGCACTTGTGGAGCTGCCAGCCATGGGAAACTCCAGCCCAAGGCCTTGCAGTTCAACAGCGGGTCGGACAATGGTCTCGGGAGTGATGGTGAGTCGCAGAACAGCGACGACGTCTACGAGTTCAAGGAGCAGCAGCAGCAGCTCCTGAAGAAGTCGCGGGTCAAGTCACTGCCCTGCTCCTGCCAGCAGCAGTCAGCCCTCAGCAGTAGTCACAGTCATCCGCAGTCCTTCAGTCTGGTGGAGATTAAGCAAAAGATCGCCGGGAACTCATACGTTTCCCTCGCGGAGTTCAATTATGACATGAGTCAGGTGATCCAGCAGAGCAACTGCGACGAGCTGGATATTGCCTACAAGGAGCTTCTGAGCGAACAGTTTCCATGGTTTCAGAACGAAACGAAGGCCTGCACGGACGCCCTCGAAGAGGACATGTTCGAGTCGTGCTCCTACGAGGACCTACAGGACGGCGGCGCCGGAAGTGCCTCTGTGTACAACGAGCACTCGCAGCAGCAGACCGAGTCCCGATCCGGCGTCCTCGACATACCCCTCGAGGAGGTGGACGATCTGGGCGGCAGCTGTGGCATCAAGATGCGTCTGGACACCAGGGTGTGCCTGTTCTGCCGCAAAAGTGGCGAGGGTTTGTCTGGGGAGGAGGCGCGTCTCCTCTACTGCGGCCACGATTGCTGGGTGCACACCAACTGTGCTATGTGGTCGGCGGAGGTGTTCGAGGAAATCGACGGCTCCCTCCAAAACGTGCACAGTGCGGTGGCCAGGGGAAGGATGATCAAGTGCACGGTATGCGGCAACCGAGGAGCCACCGTCGGCTGCAACGTTCGATCCTGCGGCGAACACTATCACTATCCCTGTGCGCGGAGCATTGAGTGTGCCTTTCTGACGGACAAGTCCATGTACTGTCCGGCGCATGCCAAGAACGGGAATGCCCTTAAGGCAAACGGTTCTCCGAGTGTCACCTACGAGTCCAACTTTGAGGTGTCCCGTCCCGTCTACGTGGAGCTGGACAGGAAGCGCAAGAAGCTGATTGAGCCCGCCAGGGTGCAGTTCCACATCGGATCGCTGGAGGTGCGACAGCTGGGCGCCATCATACCGAGATTCTCCGATTCATACGAGGCTGTGGTGCCCATAAACTTTCTGTGCAGTCGCTTGTACTGGTCGTCAAAGGAGCCCTGGAAGATAGTGGAGTACACGGTGCGCACCACCGTCCAGAACAGCTGCTCCACCCTGACGGCGCTGGACGTGGGCAGAAACTACACTGTGGACCACACGAATCCGAATGGCAAGGAGGTGCAGCTGGGACTGGCGCAAATCGCACGCTGGCACAGTAGTCTGGCCAGGAATGAGCTGCTGGAGAATGACTGGGGCACCACCGGGGAGTTCCCCAACCCGAACTCCTGTGTGCCGCCCGACGAGAATACGGAGGAGGAGCCGCAACAGCAGGCCGATCTGCTGCCGCCCGAAATCAAGGATGCCATATTCGAGGACTTGCCGCACGAACTGCTCGACGGCATCTCGATGCTGGACATCTTCATGTACGAGGATCTGCCGGACAAGTCGGACCTCTTTGCCATTAGCGATCAGTCCAAGGACGGCACTCAGGCCATGACCTCCACCTCTAACCAGGCGCAGAGCCAGCAGGGTCAGCAGGTGGGCATCTGCGACGAGGATACGAGGAACTCCAACACGAGCCTGGGCAACGGCGGCTGGCCAGCCAGTAATCCTGTGGAAGACGCCATGCTCTCGGCAGCCAGGAACTCGAGTCAGGTGCAAATGCTCAAGACGCTGGCGTGGCCCAAGCTGGACGGAAATAGTGCCATGGCGAATGCCATCAAGAGGCGTAAGCTCTCCAAGAACCTGGCCGAGGGAGTGCTGCTCACGCTGAGCAGCCAGCAGCGCACCAAGAAGGAGATGGCCCATGTGGCCGGTGTGTCTCGGAGGCAGTCCATCAGCGAGACCATTTCGATTGAGGGAGGAGCCACCACATCTGGCGGTGGATCGATGCGCAGCAAGAGCTTCACTTGGAGTGCGGCCAAGCGGTATTTCGAGAAGAGCGAGGCACGTGAGGAGCCAACCAAGATGCGGATCATGCAAATGGACGGCGTGGATGATTCCATCACCGAGTTCCGTATCATTGCCGGCGATGGCAACCTCTCCACGGCTCAATTCACCGGTCAGGTGAAGTGCGAGAGATGCCAGTGCACCTACCGCAACTATGACTCCTTTCAGCGTCACCTGCCCACCTGCTGCGATCCCGCCATGTCCGCCAGTGAGTCGGATTCGGATGTGAATGCAGCGGGCAGCAGCAACAATCCCGCCCAGCTAAGCGCCGAGAGTCTGAATGAGCTGCAGAAGCAGCTCCTGGCGAATGCCAACGGACTGAACTACCTGCAAACCACCACAGCCTCGTTTCCTCAAGTCCAGAGCCTGGGTTCCCTCGGCCAGTTCGGTCTGCAGGGACTGCAGCCTCTGCAACTGCAGCCGCAGGCTCTGGGCAATGGGTTCTTTATCTCGCAACCGAATCCCACAACGCAAACGAACGCGGATGAGCTCCAGCTGTATGCCAACTCCCTGCAGAGTCTGGCCAACCTCGGAGGAGGATTCACACTCGCCCAGCCAACGGTTACGGCTGCTCCGGCGCCTCAGCCCCAGCTGATAGCCGTCTCCACGAATCCCGATGGCACCCAGCAGTTCATACAGATCCCTCAGACGCAGATGCAGACCACGACGACGGCGGCGCCAACGGCCACATACCAGACGCTGCAGGCCACCAATACGGACAAGAAGATAATGCTCCCGCTGACGACGGTGGCGGGGAAGCCCCTGAAGTCGGTGGCCACCAAGGCGGCCCAACAGGCGGCGGCCGCGAAACAGAAACAGCTTAAGTCCGGCCATCACCAGGTGAAGCCCATCCAGGCCAAGCTACAGCCGCATCCACAGCAGCAGCAGGTTCATCAGCAAGTCCAACAACCCATCACGGTGATGGGTCAGAATCTCCTCCAGCCGCAGCTGCTCTTCCAGAGCAACGCCCAGGCGCAGGCTCCGCAGCTCATCCTGCCGCAGACTCAGCCCCAGAACATTATCTCGTTCGTGACGACAGGCGATGGTGGCCAGGGCCAGCCGCTGCAGTACATCTCCATACCCACGACGGGGGAGTACAAGCCGCAGCCGCAGCCGACGCAGTTCCTCACCACAGCTCCCGCGGGCGGTGGGGCGACCTACCTGCAAACGGATGCGAGCGGGAACCTGATGCTGACCACCACACCGACCAATTCCGGACTGCAGATGCTGACGGCACAGCCCCAAGTAATTGGAACCCTGATTCAGCCGCAGACGCTGCAGCTAAGCGGAGCCACAGATGGCAGTCAGGCGGGCGGCACTCATCATCATCACCAGCAGCAGGTGCAGCCCTTGATCTTGGGAGGCGCGGGCGGCGGAGCCACTGGCCTGGAGTTCGCCACAACTAGCACGCCACAGGTGATCCTGGCCACGCAACCGATGTACTACGGACTCGAGACGATCGTCCAGAACACGGTGATGTCGTCGCAGCAGTTTGTGTCCACGGCCATGCCCGGTGTGCTCAGCCAGAATGCCAGCTTCTCGGCCACCACGACGCAGGTGTTCCAGGCAAGCAAGATAGAACCCATTGTGGATCATTTGCCCGCTGGCTATGTGGTGCTTAATAATCCGGGCGACGGCAGCAGTGCCGGGACCACCTTCCTCAACGCAGCCAGTGTCCTGCAGCAACAGCAGCAGCAATCTCAGGATGATGCCGCCACACAGCAGCTACTGCAGAATGCCAACTTCCAGTTCCAGACATCAGTGCCTACCTCCTCGACGGCGTCCTCCACATCGATGGACTACAGCTCGCCCATGGTGGTCACGGCCAAGATTCCGCCGGTTACGACGCAGCTGAAGCGAACGAATGCGCAGGCCAAGGCTGCGGGCATGTCCAAGGTGCCGCCACAGCCACAGGTGGTGGTCAACAAGGTGCTGCCCACGAGCATGGCTCAAGCGCAAATGAAGAGCTCCTCCGGCCTTAAGCAAGTCTCTCACCAGCAACAGCAGCAGCAGCAGATGAAGGGCATTAAGGTGACGGCGGCAGGCGGAACCGGAACCAACTGCGGAGCCCCGCCCAGCATTGCCTCGAAGCCGCTGCAGAAGAAGACGAACATGATTCGGCCCATACACAAGCTGGAGGTGAAGCCCAAGCTGATGAAGCCCACGCCCAAGACGCAGGCAATGTTGCAGCAGCAGCAGCAGCAGCAACAACAACAGCAACAACACCAGCAGCAGCAGCAGCTTCATCCTGCCGTGGTGATCAGCAGCCAAGTACCCAAGGTAGTGACTCAACAGCAGCGTATTCCGACCCAGCCACAGCAGCAGCAGCAGACCCAGTCCACAACCCAGCTGCTCCACATTCCTCAGCAGCCGCAGCAGCCACTGCAGCTCCAGCAGCTTCAGCAGCAGCAGCAGCAGCAACAGGCACAGGTGCAAGTCCAGCCCTCCATGCCCATCATAACCATTACCGAGACAACGCCAGTGCCAGTGTCAGTGCCAGTGCTGCAGAGCCAGACGCAGTTCGTGGTGGAGGAGCAACAGCAGCAGGATCTGCTCAATCGCGTGCAGGTGCAGCACTTTGCCGGCAGCAGTGGAAGCAGCAACAACACAGTCAGCAGCAGCAACAGTGTCCTGCCCACCAATGTCGTGAATCCACTGCAGCAACAGCAGCCACCAACCAGCAGCAGCTCGACTACGCGGCCCACAAACCGAGTGCTGCCCATGCAGCAGCGCCAAGAGCCAGCTCCCCTGTCGAACGACTGTCCCGTGGCCCCCTCGCCCACCCCGCCTCCGAAGCCACTGGAGCAGCAGGTTATCCAGCATCAGGTGACCAGTGCTAGTGCCGCGTCCAAGTGTTATGCTCAGCTGAAGACAGCATCGTCGCCTTCGCCCGTTTACGAGACGGAGCTCAAGTCAGTGCCAGGCCTCGAGAGCATTGTGCCGGTAGTGAGCAGCATGGACAGCATGCTGGAGGAGCAGCCGGCCACAGAGTCCATCTACACGGAGGGACTGTACGAGAAGCACTCGCCGGCCGAGGCCAAGACCGAGCAGCTGCTACTGCAACAGCAGCAGCGCGAGCAGCTCAGCCAGCAGTTGGCCAGCAACGGGTACAGCCTGCACATGGACAAGCACAGCTTCCAGGCCATGGAGGCTATGGATACGGATGCCTACAACAGCAGGGAGGATGACCTCGAGGAGGAGCTCGACGAGGACGATGACGACGACGAGGACGATGAGGAGGAAGACGACTTCAGCCTGAAGATGGCCACCTCGGCGTGCAACGATCACGAGATGTCCGACAGCGAAGAGCCGGCGGTTAAGGATAAGATCAGTAAAATTCTGGACAACCTGACCAACGACGACTGTGCGGACTCCATAGCCACGGCCACCACCATGGAGGTAGTGGAGGCCAGCACCGCAGGTTATCAACAGATGGTGGAGGATGTTCTGGCCAACACAGCGGCTGCAGCACCGGAGTTCGAGGAGGGCGGACCGCTAGAAACGGCAGCTGTGGAAGCAGCCGCCACCTACATCAACGAAATGGCCGATGCCCATGTCCTGGAGCTGAAGCAGTTGCAGAATGGTGTGGAGCTAGAGCTCCGGCTCAGGCGAAAGCAGCAGCAGTCGCAGGAACTGGAGCCAGCAAAGGGAGCGAGGGAGCCCATGGTGCCGCCCACGTTAGCCGCACCTGAACCACCGCCGCCGCCGCCACCCGTTCGCGAGCCACGGAAGATAAGCGGTCCGCATCTGCTGTACGAGATCCAGAGCGAAGATGGCTTCACCTACAAGTCCAGTTCGATAGCGGAGATCTGGGAAAAGGTATTCGAGGCGGTGCAGGTGGCCAGGCGTGCCCACGGCCTGACACCGCTGCCGGAGGGCCCGCTCGCGGATATGGGCGGCATTCAGATGATTGGCCTTAAGACAAATGCCTTGAAGTATCTGATTGAACAGTTGCCAGGGGTGGAGAAGTGCTCCAAGTACACGCCCAAGTACCACAAGAGGAACGGCAACGTCTCGACAGCGGCGAGTGCCGGTCATGGCGGCAGCACTGGTGGGGGGGGCAGTGCCAGGTCGGCGGCGATAGCTGCTGGCAGCGGCGATACGCACCAAGGCCTACTCGACTATGGCTCCGATCAGGAACTGGAGCTGCAGGAGAATGCCTTCGAGTGTGCTCGCTGTGAGCCGTATGCCAATCGTAGCGAGTACGACATGTTCAGCTGGTTGGCGTCCCGGCATCGTAAGCAGCCCATCCAGGTGTTTGTCCAGCCATCGGACAACGAACTGGTGCCCAGGTGAGATCTCAGAGAGTTCCCTTTGTGAGTTAGTCTTCTAATTTATGGGTTTTCCTTGTTTGCAGACGGGGAACTGGCAGCAACCTGCCCATGGCCATGAAGTATCGCACTCTGAAGGAGACCTACAAGGATTATGTCGGCGTCTTTCGCTCGCACATTCATGGACGGGGTCTCTACTGCACCAAGGATATCGAAGCTGGTAAGGATAAATCGTACTCTAAGAGTGAACCGGACAGGATGCATAATTTTCCCTTTGCTTCCCAGGTGAAATGGTCATTGAGTACGCCGGCGAGCTCATCCGCTCCACGCTGACGGACAAGAGGGAACGCTACTATGACGGTCGCGGCATCGGATGCTACATGTTCAAGATCGATGACAACCTTGTAGTGGATGCCACCATGCGCGGCAATGCGGCCCGCTTCATCAATCACTCCTGTGAGGTGAGTACTTTAATTACTATACCCCCGAAAAGATTAGCTTGAATCTCTCTCCTTATTTGCAGCCTAATTGCTACTCCAAGGTGGTGGACATACTCGGACACAAGCACATCATCATCTTCGCCCTGCGCCGCATTGTGCAGGGCGAGGAGCTGACCTACGACTACAAGTTCCCCTTCGAGGAGGAGAAGATACCCTGCTCATGCGGCTCCAAAAGGTGTCGCAAGTACTTAAATTAGGAATGAAAGAGGAACGAAAGGAACGCTGGGCGTTCAATAAAAATCGACATACTCAAGCGAGGGGTTGACACTCCTAAAACGACTTTAGGCAGGAGAGTAATCTTATGGGCAATGCATACGTATATTTCATGTTGGCAAAGGAAAAATCATGACTTTTTCGTGTCAGGTTACTCAGATTATTTAGAAAATGATTACAAGCTTAATCCTTAAACCATAAATCACGAACTACACGTAGATTCTTAAAGTAAATCGAGTCCAAGCACAATTTTGAAACTCTTTTTTATCAAAATAACATCGACACTGTGTCCGATATATACATCGATATTTTAACGTTTCGATATATGTACGATAATTCGATATACTGTTTAATTTATCGCAGAGATTTCACTTTATCTTAAACTTTGCTTTAAAGATGTGTAAATTATAATCGTTAAATCAAGGCAAGTAAATGAAATAATATTATTTCGATTTTTACATTTGAAAGCGGTATTTTGCAATATTTCAAATCAAATTTTACCATACATATATCGATATTAAGTGCGATATTTATGTCGATATATTATATCGGACCTCTTTCCTCGATATACATCCCTATTAATACAAGGTCTCAATTTGCATGACCAACTTTTGAAAACTAATTGAAAAAGCCTGATTTTTCTTTTGAAGCCAACTTTCTTTCTTTGTTATAAATTTTGGTCTGCAATTTCAAAGCTGACTAATTTTTTGAACTGTTAAATTCTCTTTTAACAAGTTGCTCAGCTAATTAATAGCTTTTGTCATAAAAAACTAGGCAAACATTGCCCATAGATTACTTTCCCTCGCAACCCCAACACACACACCTGGAATTGTGAAAACACTTGTAGTTAACGAAAGATAGAAAGTTATTTCGATCTATGTATATTTTTTGGTCCAATCGTGATATACTTTTTCGTCTTATGTAACCCCCAAAATACTTCTTAAGCAGCTAAGATATGTAAGAGAGTTGAGAACAGTTGATATTATATCCTACGAGTATATACATACATATATCTAATGAGAAAGCATGGCAATGATGGCGAAAGCAACACAGAAACTCGACGATGTCAGTATTCAGGAGGGAGAGGGAGGAGGAATTTATTGTATATTAAATATGTTACGGATACGATACAATATGCATCTGCAAGTTAGCTAACTAGGCACCAAGGCTCCCAACAGATTCTATATAAACTCGACGACTAATTAACTAAGCTAAGCTGATAAATAGACACATATATATATATATATATATATATACATGTATATATATATATATACCACTTGTTGTGCTTAGGCGAACGATTAACTTACAGGGGCTTTTGTGTTAGATTGTAAATACATTTCATACGGAACTCTAATGAATATCTCTATATATTATTATTGTAATGAGAAATTAACTTAAGCTTAAGTTCAACCAAGATTGTGTATAAGAAGAGAACTATTTTAATGTAGAGAGAGCTCGCTGGGCGTATTTATGTTTGATTGAAGCTACGAATTAATATCCGCTAAAACACAATGCTATGTATACACATATATATATATTATATATTTAGAGAAGGAAACCAAGCATCACCCCCTTGAAATTACCGAACAGAACCCACACATTGTAATTGTACATTTATTATTTAACACCTTAAGTTGTAAGTTTTAAGCAATGTACATTTTTTATTGCCTACAAAATCGGAGCACACAAGCATGCTGCTGTGTGAGCAGCAGCAGGAATGCCACAGAAATCGCTGTCGTTTTGAAATCTGTTTGAAAAGCGGTTCAAAAAATACAAATTTAATTCACATAATATATACGAGAGCGACTTCCTATGGCACCCCTGCTGATAATCGTAATAACCTTAGTTCTTCAGCAGCTCCCCTTTGTATTCTACTTTTATGTTTAACACGATTTATGTTTCGCTCTTAAGACTCTAGCATTATATACATAGTCCGCTCCTGGTATATTGTCCAAAATTGTATCATGTATATTCCTAACCAGCGCGATCGGTCGGACTTGTACAGAGGCAAAAACAAAAAAAGAAGTTCCATAGCATTTTTTCTGGCAGCCATTCAACGAGACGTGCGCGCACTTTTTTGGCACGCTGTTATCGAAGGAATTTTATATTTTTTATTCCCTAAAGAAAAAAAGTTTAATAAAAACTACAGATTACAATTTAAAAGGCCAGCCAGCCCTTTTTCTTTGCTTACAAAAAATGGGATGAATGTACGATAGCACCGTAAAAACGATACATTTTTGAAATATGTATATAACATATGTACATAGGTAAGTATAAGTAACCATCAGACATACATATGTACATATGTACAAAGTAGCAAAATATAAAAAATTCTTGCTGGCTAAATAAATCACGCATACATGTGTATGTGTATGCATGAACAGGCACACATACAAAGTCCAATTCAAGCGCAGGATATCCTTTTTTGAGATGCGCCTCTTGGCGAACATTCAATGAGAGCGCGAGCGTAAAATGAGAATAGAAATGAGAGAAAAATTACCGAGCATAATCGGAGCTGTTGCATTCTGCTCTCTGGGGTCGTCTGACACTGAACAATTGTAGTGTGTATTTTCGTTGTATGGAATTACTAGTTTATATGTTCTATGGTTAGTGCCATAATTCAGCGAAAATGTTAAAAGCTTTAAGTAAATAACATGTAAAGTATACATTTTATGTGTTATTATTTTGCATAGGAATATTCAGCATTAAATTCAAATAATTTAGTTATAATTTCTAAGATGTATGAATCTAAAGATGAATACACCAAATCTTCTCTTGATCAGATATCCAGTTCCAGTTTGAAACTAAGATAACTTGTTGTGAGTTAGCATTTGTAAGTAAGAATGAGCTTGATCAGGGAATTTCTACATATATTACTATTCACTCTCCGAGCATGGTAGAATGAGCTTGATCAGGGATTTCTACATATATTACTATTCACTCTCCGAGCATGATAGTCGGTACTCTGATATGACTGGGGGTAAGCCCAGCAGTGCAACGTGTTCTCAGTTCTCGTTCCGCCTCTACTATCATCGGATCTATCATCGGAATGGCGGTCGATTGGCTGACCTTGCTGGGCCTTTATATCAGTTTAGCATCCGCCTTGGCGCTGGAAATACCGAAACACAACTGCTCGCACTTCACCTATCGCCAGCTGCCGAGTGGTCAGTGGATTGGACTTTTCCAGGCCCCCAATGCCGGAATCCTTCAGTTTGACTGGCAGGTCTCATTCCTTAGTCAGGTGAGCGAGGGTCTAATGCAACGGACAGAAATATGTACATACTTATATTTTCAAATTCAACTAAGTAGAGGGTGAGTAAGTTCCAATTGCTCAAGCACTTTCCCAGTGAAGAAGAAAACTTGGATAATATACGAAACGGAGGCAGGGCCCGCGTCTTCTTGCCTTTACAAGAATTTGAGAACAGATTACCTTCGCTACATAGTCTAGTGTTAAATGAAGGTGTGCTTTGTCAGAATTTACAATGTGAGTTCTATAATGCTGCCAACATTTTTACATTTTTCATCATTTAAAATTCCATTTTAACAGTTGAAACCTTTAAAAGTATCGATTTGGCCCTGTTGTCCTTTGACGTCCAGCCAATGCCGACTACGGTGCCTGAGACAACTCAGAAGGAGATCTTAGCATTCCGGTACAGTTCCATTCTTTCCAAGATCCAGTCCGACATCGAAAAGACAAACGTGACAATCTCTGTACCGTCTCAAGCTGAAAGTAAGCCACGGATCCGAACCGACTTCGAAGAGTGCGGACAGGAGGGCTTTGTAGCGACCCAGCATGGGGGTGGTCTAGTCACGAGGGGTCAATACCCCTGGATGGCGGTCCTCCTGGAAGGCGGCTCCTCGGTTACCTACAAGTGTGTGGTCTCCGTCATCTCCAAGCGGACCGTGATCACGGCGGCCCACTGCATCTACGGCAAATTGGCCAGCCGGCTGTGGGTTTATCTGGGGCGGCACGATCGCAATCAGAATCCAGAGGAAGGGGCCGATTTGGTCAGCGTGTCCAATGTGCTCACTCCACCCGAATACAACGGCAATCCCCGCCCAGACTCGGACGTGGGTCTGCTAGTGCTCAAGAATCCGATTTGGTACACCAGGTACATTAAGCCCCTCTGCCTGTGGAGCTCTGAGATGCCTGTGCCGGCGAGAGAAGGTGACACCGGGGCGGTGGCCGGATGGGGATATGATGAGTCTGGCCAGAAGACACGCTTTCCCAAAGCGGTGAGTGTGCGGCTGGTGCCAAGGGATCAGTGTCTGAAGAAGATGAAGGGGGTTCAGGACTTTATAACGGAACGGACGGTTTGTGCTGGTAACTCGGAGTCGCACGGTCCCTGCTTTGGTGACTCTGGAGCAGCGCTGATCGTCCTGCGGAACAACCGCTGGGTCATGCGGGGTATTGTTTCCATATCGCCAAGTCGGGGAGACAACTGCGATCTTAGCAATTATGTCATCTACTGCGATGTTTCTACGCATCTCGACTGGATCCAGCAGAACACGGTGATGTGAGATAATAATAATAATAATAATAATAACAATAATAATTTTAAATAAAATATAAAATCCCGTCTTTATATTCAGTAGTAATTGTAGATAATTTTGAATGTTTATTAAGAATTATTTTATTTGAAGTGTATAAATATGTTTACATATATATATATACATATATAATATTAATTTTATACTAATAAAGAAAAACAGCCCGCGCTACACTTCTTTTAAAATAATATTTGGCGGGCTTTTGCTTATTCTGTCTGTGAATTAGATTTCGTTGTGAATGCCAGTTTTCAGTTGATGGACCAAAAATTACGCTTAACAGAGGGGAATACCCACATGGGCAATGGAATCTCATAAGAAAATTTAGTACAGTAAACTATAAACTAAAATAAAAATACAAATATTTATATATTTATATAGGCAGAATATAATATGTTATAAATATTTTTTATGTACAGAACAGAAAAACTATCGTGCTATTGATATTGTGATTTATTTTGCACATCTCTAGCGGCCGGTCATCTCTAGCGCAGAAAAACAACAACGCACGCCGCTAAACGCGGTGCCAAAAAGTTTGTTGTGAAATTTTCCAAGTTTTTACTAGTTTATTGATTGCCAGAGCGACAATTCTTATTGAATTAAATATATTAAGTGCCCAAGAGCACTTTGGAAACGCAACAAAATGATGTACGACAACGAGGAAGGTAAGAAAACCGAATTGGCCAAAAATGAACAACGTGAAAACGAAAAGGAACATGGCGGCGTCGGTAGCGCTAGGGCTGCGTTTTATTTTGTCAATTTTTGCTTTTATTTAACGAAATTAATCTTTTGCAGAGTTGTACGAGGAGGAGAATGCGGAGGAGATCTCCCACGAGCTGTGGCAGGAGGCTTGCTGGATTGTTATCAATGCGTACTTCGACGAGAAGGGCTTGGTGCGCCAGCAGCTGGACAGCTTCGACGAGTTCATCCAGATGTCGGTGCAGCGCATTGTGGAGGATTCGCCGGCCATCGAGCTGCAAGCTGAGGCGCAGCATACCTCCGGCGAGGTGGAGACTCCACCGCGATTCTCGCTGAAGTTTGAACAGATATACCTGTCCAAGCCGACGCACTGGGAGAAGGACGGCTCGCCCAGTCCCATGATGCCGAATGAGGCGCGACTGCGTAACCTCACCTACTCCGCACCGCTCTATGTGGACATAACCAAGACGAAGAATGTGGAGGGCATGGATCCCGTTGAGACGCAGCACCAGAAGACCTTCATCGGCAAGATACCCATCATGCTGCGCTCCACCTACTGCCTGCTGTCCCAGCTCACAGATCGTGATCTGACGGAGCTGAACGAGTGCCCGCTGGACCCCGGCGGCTACTTCATCATCAACGGATCGGAGAAGGTGCTAATCGCCCAGGAGAAGATGGCTACCAACACAGTGTATGTGTTCAGCATGAAGGACGGCAAGTATGCCTTCAAGACGGAAATCCGGTCGTGTCTGGAGCACAGTTCGCGACCCACCTCCACGCTGTGGGTGAACATGATGGCCAGGGGCTCACAGAATATCAAGAAGTCGGCCATTGGCCAGAGGATTATCGCCATTCTGCCGTATATCAAGCAGGAGATCCCCATCATGATTGTGTTCCGTGCCCTGGGCTTTGTGGCCGATCGCGATATCCTGGAGCACATCATCTACGATTTTGATGATCCCGAGATGATGGAGATGGTGAAGCCATCCCTGGACGAGGCCTTCGTGGTGCAGGAGCAGAATGTGGCCCTGAATTTCATAGGAGCGCGCGGTGCCCGTCCTGGAGTCACGAAGGACAAGCGTATCAAGTACGCCAAGGAAATCTTGCAGAAGGAAATGCTGCCCCATGTCGGCGTCTCGGATTTCTGCGAGACCAAGAAGGCGTACTTCCTCGGCTACATGGTGCACCGCCTGCTGCTGGCTTCACTGGGACGGAGAGAGCTCGATGACCGTGATCACTACGGCAACAAGCGACTTGATCTCGCCGGGCCGCTGCTCGCGTTCCTCTTCCGCGGCCTGTTCAAAAATCTGATGAAGGAGGTGCGCATGTACACACAGAAGTTCATCGATCGCGGCAAGGACTTCAATCTGGAGCTGGCCATCAAGACCAACATTATAACGGACGGTCTGCGGTACTCCCTGGCCACCGGCAACTGGGGCGATCAGAAGAAGGCCCATCAAGCGAGAGCCGGTGTCTCGCAGGTGTTGAATCGTCTGACCTTCGCCTCCACACTCTCCCATTTGCGGCGCGTCAACTCGCCCATCGGCAGGGACGGAAAGCTGGCCAAGCCACGTCAGCTGCACAACACCCTGTGGGGCATGCTGTGTCCCGCCGAGACGCCCGAGGGCGCCGCTGTCGGCCTGGTGAAGAACCTTGCCCTCATGGCCTACATATCGGTGGGGTCGCAGCCCTCGCCCATTCTTGAGTTCTTGGAGGAGTGGTCCATGGAGAATCTGGAGGAGATAGCGCCCTCGGCCATCGCCGATGCCACCAAGATCTTTGTGAACGGCTGCTGGGTGGGCATTCACCGCGATCCCGAGCAGCTTATGGCCACGTTGCGCAAGCTGCGTCGCCAGATGGACATCATTGTGTCGGAGGTGTCCATGATCCGGGACATTCGGGATCGAGAGATCCGCATCTACACGGATGCCGGCCGTATTTGCCGGCCACTGCTTATCGTGGAAAACGGATCGCTGCTGCTGAAGAAGACGCATGTGGAGATGTTGAAGGAGCGCGACTACAACAACTACAGCTGGCAGGTGCTGGTGGCCTCCGGCGTGGTGGAGTACATAGACACTCTCGAGGAGGAGACGGTCATGATAGCCATGTCGCCCTACGATCTGAAGCAGGACAAGGACTATGCCTATTGTACAACCTACACCCACTGCGAGATTCATCCGGCCATGATCCTGGGCGTGTGCGCCTCCATTATACCCTTCCCCGATCACAACCAGAGTCCGCGTAACACCTATCAAAGCGCTATGGGTGAGTTATCCTTTCCTACTAATATATTTTAAGGCTGAACATTCCCTCCTCTACCTCCCTTAAAGGTAAACAAGCTATGGGCGTGTACATCACCAACTTCCACGTGCGCATGGACACGCTGGCCCATGTCCTATACTATCCAATGAAGCCGCTGGTTACCACCCGCTCCATGGAGTACCTGCGCTTCCGAGAGCTCCCAGCTGGCATCAACTCGATCGTGGCCATTCTATGCTACACGGGCTACAACCAGGAGGATTCTGTCATCCTGAACGCCTCGGCGGTGGAGCGTGGATTCTTCCGCTCGGTGTTCTACCGTTCGTACAAGGATTCGGAGAACAAGCGCGTGGGTGACCAGGAAGAGAATTTCGAGAAGCCGCATCGCGGCACCTGTCAGGGCATGAGGAACGCCCATTACGATAAGCTGGACGATGACGGTATTATTGCCCCGGGAATTCGTGTCTCTGGCGATGATGTGGTCATCGGCAAGACCATAACTCTGCCTGAGAACGACGATGAGCTGGATAGCACCACAAAGCGTTTTGCCAAGCGGGACGCCTCCACATTCCTGAGGAACTCCGAAACGGGCATCGTGGACCAGGTGATGCTGACCCTGAACAGCGAGGGCTACAAGTTCTGTAAGATTCGAGTGCGCTCGGTGCGCATTCCGCAGATTGGTGACAAGTTCGCCTCGCGGCACGGGCAGAAGGGAACGTGTGGTATCCAGTATCGGCAGGAGGATATGGCCTTCACCTGCGAGGGCCTGGCACCGGACATCATCATTAATCCCCACGCCATCCCCTCGCGTATGACAATCGGTCACTTGATCGAGTGCCTCCAGGGCAAGTTGGGCTCCAACAAGGGCGAAATTGGTGATGCCACGCCCTTCAACGATGCCGTCAACGTGCAGAAGATCTCCACGTTCCTGCAGGAGTACGGCTACCATCTGCGTGGCAACGAGGTCATGTACAACGGACACACGGGCCGGAAGATCAATGCTCAGGTTGGTTTTAAGCGAAGGAAATAGCTTAGAATGTCTTAATCGTTAATTTTCCTTTCTCTTGAAGGTGTTCTTGGGACCCACCTACTATCAGCGCCTCAAGCACATGGTGGACGACAAGATCCACTCTCGGGCCCGCGGTCCCGTCCAAATCCTCGTGCGTCAGCCCATGGAGGGTCGTGCTCGTGACGGTGGCCTGCGTTTCGGTGAGATGGAGCGTGATTGCCAGATCTCCCACGGTGCCGCCCAGTTCCTCAGGGAGCGCCTGTTCGAGGTCTCCGATCCCTATCGCGTCCACATCTGCAATTTCTGTGGCCTGATCGCCATCGCTAATTTGCGCAACAACACGTTCGAGTGCAAGGGCTGCAAGAACAAGACGCAGATCTCGCAGGTGCGACTCCCCTACGCGGCCAAGCTGCTCTTCCAGGAGCTCATGTCGATGAACATTGCGCCGCGCCTAATGGTCAATTAATCATGCGAAGCTAGCTGTTTTTGAACCACACAATCGTTTTAAGCCGAACGTTAGCAGTTAATTAATAAATTACCATAATATTGTGACAACTCAATTGGACCCTTTGTCTGTGTTTTCCATTATTTGGGGGCTCCTAACTGGAGCGAATGCCCTCCGTGCATTTTAAAGACGCGAACGTGCCCTGAGCACATTTGGGCGAAAGTCTGCACGGGTTCAAGAGCTCCCACCGGACTCCCGAGTGGAATGTGATTTATTTGCTTATTTGGAAATAGCTTATTTTGTTCACAGCCGCCAGCATGCTTATTTTTGGGAGGCGGGTACATGGATTGGGTGACCGGGTTGGTTCGTTGGGTGGCCAGCGGAATTTCGGTGGAATCTTATGTTAAACTATGTGAACAGGTTTGAGTTGTTTTTGCATATGTATGTACATATTTGTATGTAGAATGGAATGATGAAACTGATAAAGATACATAACATACATATATGTAGATAAATAAAGTTTTACGCACATTAAATCTACTTAAAAATATTAAACATACAAAAAGAAATACATTTTAATGCATTTATGTTTCATTAGAAGGTTATCACACAAATTATATGCTTAAAAAATGAAAGAAAGTTATCACACAAATTATATGCTCCAAAAATGAAATAAATAGTCCAGAAAAACGGCCCACACTTTAATATGGAAACTTTTAAGTACATTTTTAAAAGCGTTTGAAGCCCGCACAGCATATATTTTGTTTAAGGAAATTTTAAATCAATTGTAATAATGCTTAAAAATGTGCCTACAAAATTGTATAGATTGCTTGAAAAAAGTAATGGCTCAGAAAAAGAGCCGACCTTTTTAAATTGTCTACTTTCAAGCACCGTTTCAAAAGCATAGCGATTTCTGTGGCATCCGTGTAATGTTACTCTTTTTGCTTTCACAGAAATCTTAATTTGAACCCATTAAAAAAATTCACCTGGCCTTTAAGTGTATCTCAAATTCGACTTCCGAAATGAAAGCCTTTCCATTTCCATTTATGTTTTTTGTTAAGCTTTTGTTGCTTTCTTTGATTTTGACGTAATGCCTCGGCCCCGCGCTCGGTGACGCCCAGTGACAAAAGGGATTAGTTCTTTGTTGTCGGAAGTGTGGGGCTTGGGAGGTGGTGGTGGTGGTGCTGGCGATGGCGTTGGAGCCACAGCAGAGCCGCCGCCAATCGACGAACTGACAGTTATTAATTGCCACTTGACGTGGCGGGAAAAGCAGTTGCTGGCGGTGTTGATACCAATGTTCTGGCTGATGCTTGATGGCCAAGGCGATGCTGGCACCCATCAGTCAGGCAGCCAGCCAGTCTTAACCTGAACCTGTACCTCTGAACCAGACTCTCTGAGCCTGTGCTTATGAGTAATTGAAATTGCGTGTAAATCCGCGAACGCAAAGTGGCGCCGATAAGATATATATAAAAAGCCAGCGGCTCTCCTGAGGTGAGTATTTATTTATAGCGTCTTAAAAATAACTTATATTACTCCTGTTCCTTCGTCATCCGGATCACTTCTCCCCGTTGCTAAACACACTGATGGCGTAGAACTCGGGCACCCGGTACACCTTCAGGCGCTCGTGACTGAACCTGCCGTTGGTCAGGGCCTTTACATAGAAGATATCCTTCAGGCCCTGCTCCTTCCGGCGCGCGGACTTTGTCTCCTCGAGGATGAGGCGCTGCTGCTTGGGCCGATAGGCGCTTGACTTGTCATGCAGCAGCTTCACAAAGATAATGTCCTGGTCGTTGTTCCGCCCTGCCATGTTCCTCGCCTGGTAAAGATTCTCGGGGGGCTGCGGGTAAATGAGCACGGGCTGTATGGGCAGCACCTGGCTCGGCGATGTGGGATATGCCTCCTCCAGTGCAGTGTCGGTTGCTGGATAGTCCCGGAGGTGGAGTGCAGGAGCTGCCCAGGATATGCTAGGGCGGTAAGCCACTAGCAGGAGCAGGAGCGGGCTCACAATTTGATTTATCTGGTCAAGAAAAAATGGTAAAAATTAAATATATTTTGGAGGAAATAAGGAATATTCCTCTGTGCAATTTTTAATTTAATATATTTCTAAATTGTATGTTGTTTTTGTAACCCACAATTAACAAATAAATGTTAAGACAGAAAAGGATCTCTAGCATCATCAAATTTAATATTTTTTTTTTTTATTTATAAGCCGATATAAATAAACTAAACATAAAACATAGTCTCCTTATCTCCTGCACCTTAATTTTCATTGGTTTGATTTATTGATTTCAGCAGGCCAATAAATGGCAAGATAAATGAGAGAATTATGACACTTCAATTAGTATTTAAAATACACATATTAATCGCGAATTCCTCTTCTATTTTTTTTGTGCATCGTTTCAAAATGATTTATAACTTGGCCTCCTCAGGCTCTCCGTTTTATCGCACCGATTTGCATATCTAATTGATCTACAAAACTCAGCAAATTAATTGCGAGTTGTGACCAAAGAGAATTAGTTCCAGGCAAAACACGATTTCGGTATTTATTTATATATTTATCTTAATGACTTGCTCTTGTCTTTGAATTACCGTTTTCATTGCGTTTGCTAATTCCCAAACTCAAGTTCGAAGTGATATATATTTATTTTGTGAACCTAATCGGTTTAAGTTGTTGCCCTTTTTCGACAGAAATAAATAAGTACGAGTAATATCACAGGCGATGGGCGATCTCAGGCGGCGATCGAGCGCGACGCGCGAATGTCAGAAGCAGACTGGCGTGCGACAAGGCCAAGTTAACTCCATTTACCGCAGAAGCTCAGGTCTTACCAGACTGAAGCTCAATAAAAAACCAACTAAGAGACCAAACACAAATAAAAAAAGGAAGGTCCGAGCTGGAAGAAGAAAAAGCAGCAGCAGCAGCAGCAGCGGAGGCAGCGCAGCTTCGCAGCTGTCAACAAATTGCAAACAGTAGGCAAACATAGCCACATAATTGTGGTTAAAATTAACCCATTGACTCGGTTTCATTAATTATTATTAATATTAAACGATTATTACACGATTTTACATTATTATTACAGGAAATATACAAGAATTTAGGTTTAAAAATCTGAATTCTATCGGGGAAGCCACTGCATATAAGTT
>JAEIIG010006855.1:0-25957 GCA_018904695.1 Drosophila parvula | reverse complement strand
TATTAAACAAAAATCACTCCAAAAAGCTTATATTTTTTTCTTTCCTGTTAAGATTAAAAGCATACTTATTCACACCTGTTCTGTTCATTTATAATTGCTTTGCTTATAACTTTTTTACATATGCCAGATGTACTTAGATTAATGTTCCAAACTTACATGATTTCTAACTTGTTTTATAAAGTCCCCTTCCCTTTTGGCAGCCATTAAAACTTTCTCTACAATTATCCTTTCTGCTCCGCCCACAAGCACTAACAACATTGTTTTCAATTGTTGTTCATATAGACATTATGACATTTTCCTCCGCTCTTTTAACTTAATTAATTACAAATACTTGCTCAATTATTGTGCATTTGCTATTTACTCTCCGATCTATTATTGAATTTATGTTACAATTTATTCCGCAAACTAATCGAAAATTCCTGCTACAAACTGGCTACTTTATTGAAGATTCCAATTTCAATTTCGTCTTTACTTGGGATTATGTGTTTTCTTTTGTTTTGTTGGAAATGTTTCTAATCAGAAGACTGCACATATTGTGTGACACTTTGTGGGCGTGTGATGACGATAGAAGTTCCATAAATTAACTTTGGACTTTCGGCCCGAAGACAGATGACAGCGGCAACTCGGCCAATTAACAGTTGGCCCTAATTGGTTTGGGGACCGCAGCAAGCAGCAGGCAGCAGAGAAGGGTTCTCTTGGCCAGAATCGATGTTGGCAGCAAACAGCTCTGGTTGGCCATCAAATCGAGTGACAGGCGACTTTACTAAACTTCATTGTAATGAGACACATCCACACACTCTCCGCACACACTCCCATGCAAATCCCTGACATCTAATTAAAATTCATTCCTGCACAGCTCATGAGAGGGGAGAGAAAAGGACTCAGGGAAAATAGAAAAAAATTAAGGAACCTAGAAAAGGTTAAACAGAGTGAAAATTAAAGGGAAAGCTTGGGTGAAAAACGAAGTTGGAAAAGCTGGTTGTAGGACACTTTAAATGATATAAGGAAATATTTCAATTACACAAACTTAACATAAATAGATATATTATAACCCGATGAATTAAGCATCTAAGAATTTATTTGGTCTTGTAGTAAATCAATTTATGAATTATTAAGAAAATAAATATCATATTATTAACTATATATTAACCTTTTAATAATAACGTTGTACATTGCCGCAGACAATAAAATATTAACCCAAATAATAGATTTAATTCAGATTTAATCGAAAGAATGCGAGTTAATACCAGTAATAACTAATATGTAGGTTTTAAAGTAGACTGTCCGAATTTATTTTATAAAGTGTCATCTAAACTAGAAGAAAATCTTTGTTTAAATTAATATTTTTCGCAACCCTTGTTCACTATCATACAGAGCCTTCTCATTTTCTGACAAATCTTGATAGGAAGACAGAAGTAGCGTGGGTTTCTTTCCCCGTGGGAAACTACCTGCACTGGCGGCACATGGCCCCGTCGGAAGTCCATTCAGTTACAGTTTCAGCTACAGTTCCAGTTGGTAACTGTAACAAATCATCAAACTGACGACATTGTCACATTTCTCACTTCATTTCGCTCTTTTTGCCAAGGTGTATGTGTGTTTGTGTGCTGGTTATTAGTTGCCCCACCGCCTCGTCATCTGTCAAATGCCAAATTGCGGCAGCTGGTTCAGCTTGTGTCGCGCCAAATGCCAGTCGAAACAAGCTCAAAAACAGAGGCGTACATACGCCCTCAACCAGTTGCTGTCATAATGTTTCTATGTCTGCAGAAAGAACAAAAATATCTGCTTATTTAGACAGATTTTACCTATAGAAATGTTCCATGAAATGGCGTCAAGAAAATAAGAAGTACATATACTAAGGAAAGAAGAAATATAATAAAGGGCTTATTTTGTAGCTTGTACTGTATTTATTAAGTTCAAAAATCTGCAAAAAGTCTGCTTTATTTTTGTTAAAGTTATCACTAACCTTATATACTAATAAAACTCATTATTATATATTAGACAGTTTTGAAATCAATAACTTTGTTGCCTAAAAGTATATTTTGAACAGAAAAAATTCTGAAGTAGGTTAGCTATATATCTTGAAAACTTCAAAATATACATCTTTTAAATCCCATAAAATATCTTAATAGTTATATCACCTATAATTTTTCTCCGTGCTTCTCCATCGGTTCTGTCCTTGCCCCTTCAACTGTCTGTCTCTGTCTGGGCGCAGGTAATTGAACAACATTTGTGGAATGACATGGAAAGAATTGCCGTGAACAAAGGAGGCAGTAGCAACAGTTACATCTGCAGGAGCAGCAGCAAAATCATCTGGTTGAGCTGTCGGGGGGAAAAAAATGGACTGAGAAAGAGACGACGCGAGGCGACAGGCGCAAGGCAGGAGAGACAGGAACATACAGACAGGTGGCGGGTGATTTTCTACAATATTAACTCGGTGGCCATATGCTCACCTCCGCTGATTTGTCATACGCACATTTATTTATTAAGGCCTTGAAGAGGGTACTATTATTTGGGGACAGGAGCCTTACGTCTTGAAATGTAGCCACTTTTTTGAGCCCTAAAAAAATGAATAATGATTATAATATGTTAGGAAAGTGCGGGAAACTATTATATGTCAAATTGGATTGCTGTTCCCTTCAAGGAATATTTTATTTTTGAGCCTCACAATATTTATATATATTTTAAATTTAAAAATCAAGTCGCTGTCAAGTTAATTTAAATATTTTCTGCTACTTGGGTCGCCTTTTCTCGCTCATCCTCTGAACACGCGCCATTAGGTAACCGGTGATCCACCTGAGCGACAGATGTTTGCTGTGATACTTAAACTCAATGTGAACCGGGGTCTCCATCTCCACAGCTGGCAGGACATTCATATCCATACGAAAACCCCTAATGTAGTAAGAGATGTTGGCCTTAAAGGGACACTGCTTCGGGAAGTTACTAAAACGATCCATGATGCTGCGGCCCAAACGCATAAGTGGAACCTGATTGCGATTGGCCAGTAACTGGCAGCCATCGGTGGTCAGATCGATCAGGACAAAGTCCTTCAAGGGACTCGCTCGTGGCAGAACGATTTTCATGGAGAAATCGTGTTCGGTAACGGGTTGAGATAGTTTAAACTCCATGTTCCAGGAGCGTCGTTTGGCATTCTTGTTTAAGCCACATCGATATTCCCTGAGAAGCTTGTAGTCCGTATCCTCGCTGATGCATGTAAAATTATCCGTTTGCAGCTCGAAATTATTCTGAAATGAATAAAACCGTGTTACGTATATACATATGCATTTCGCTTGCCGCATTACGTATACGCACCTTGGCCTCCGCTCTTAATTTCCAATTAGGGAAAATGCAGAGAATGGCGATTACGCACACTCGCCAAGTCTTGGGTTTCAGCTCCATCCGCAAGGCAGGTGTATATACCAGCGGCTCTAATTATGCAATCCAAATGGAATTAATGCCCAAATGCATCGAATATTCGAAATTGTAATCAGCCGATGCGTGACTAATGCTGGAATAATAATTATTATTGTTTTGATGGAGTAGCTGACGACTTAAACACATTACAAATCGATGCGTTTATTGAGCTGAAACAAGCTCTCATTTGATTGCAGACAAGGAAGGAAATATGCATATATAGGCTAGGGAAAATAAGGTTTGTTATTGTATTTATATTGGGAGCTGCATAAATAATTAAATGATGGAAACAAATGTTTATTTAAAGGTAACACTACCCTTAGTTACAATCACTATAATTTAAGTGCTACCATCATAATCAGATCATTAATGTTGCTGCCCCCTATAATTCCCCGTAATCACTTTGACAATTAACGCTGTCAAAAAAAAAAAAATCATCACTAATTATAAATGAGAGTAATTAGTCAAGTGGATTACAGCCTCTGTCCAAGTGAGCAGCTCGCAATTAACCATGGCAAATAATAATTTTAATCCCACTTCACGCAAGCTGCTTTCAACATAATGTTTCGCAAATTCCGCGTGATAATTGTGTTCATTCTATTCGGTATTTATTTTGTCCAAGCCAAGGTATTAATATAATTAAAATTAATCATTAAGACCGTGTATTATAAAAGTATATTTACTCTAGTCCAACTTTGACATGGTTTTCACGAATTGCACTTGCTTTAGTGAAGATCCCGAGAAGATGATGTCGCATCTGAAGTGTGGCCTGAGTAAGAGTGTCAAGCGGCCTTCCTTCAACATTGAGCTGGAGTTCCGAAAGCCGGTGGCCAAGTTCTTTGTGAATATGCGAATTGTCTTACCCCGGAGACTGGGTGATGACTTTACCCTATTCAATCTCTCTGGCATCGATGGCTGCAGTCTGCTATCGAATAAAAACCAGATAGCCTTTATCCAACTGGGACGCAAGCACATGGATCGTTTCAGCAATGTTCCCAAGCGTTGTCCTTGGCCCAAGGATGTGCCTTATTATGTGCGCGGATTCCGCGCAGATATGGCCGCCATGCCGGCCTTTAACTTCGAGTCGGACATGAATCTGTGGTTCGAGTTTGTGGTGAACCAGCAGAAGCTGATCCGTGGGTTCATACAGAGCAAGGTGCAGCAACGAAGGACGCATAAAAGAGGTGGTGGCGATGAGTGATTGGGATCGAACACGGCGAGAAAAGCATCTAAAGAAAATTATAGATATTTCTAAAGTTAAAAAAGTTTATTCAACGATGTGAATAAAAGAAAACTCTAAATTTTCTTTAAATGAAAAAGAGCTTTAAATATTTGTATAACAATGTTGCTACTTTTTGGTAGAGTAAGAAATATAAATTATAATTAATTCGCTTTTTTGGGTGAATTTTGTTCTCATTAATCGGGTTATGGCACTTCATTATACTTTTTATTCGTTAAAGAAGAGAACAGAAAAAGACAACTTTCTTCAAAGGGATTTTTGTCGCTAAGAGTGCAAGGTCACACTTATTTCAGGGCAGTGTCATAGCATCACGTTAAAACGTTGCCAATATAATAGAAGGCCACTTTTAAACGTTTCTCTTTCATTTTCCAGGTGAATGTATACTTAAAAATGCTTTAGAATTTATTGTTACCATTATTATTTCTACAATTTGATGATTTTCAACTCAGGTGTAGAGTGTAATATTTTATAAATATTAATTTTCATATACATTTCCCAAAAAATTATTTTCCCTTTGTGTAAATCATGTGTGCAGGTGGCCAATGGGATGAATAAAATTGGAGCAATTGAGTTTGCTCCTGCGTTCAATTGCCTTTGCCTTCCCTTGGTCCAGCAGCAGCCCAAGTGTTCTTGTCCAGCACATTTTTTGTTTTCCCGGCGTTGCCCCGGGAATCCTGCTTGTCCTCACTTTCTTTTTTATGGGGGCACGTGCTGGTTTTTCCTGGTGCCTGCCAACTCCAAAACCCCTGGAAACCCCACATGCGGGGCCCGGAATTAAAAATTCCAAACTCGTTTCGAGCTCTTACAAGACGATTTCGCCTTAACGTGGTTATTAGGTAGCTGCGCTTCCGAATAAGCCGAATTTGCTTAAATGAATGCCGGACCTTTGGGCGTGCGGGAATTTCCCAGATGCTGGTCATATCTCACATCCCCGCGGGGAGTTTGTATTTATTTTCTCTTGTTAATCTTCCTTTAAAGATAATTTCCTTTTTTTAGCTGAAAATGTCCGATTCACATATCGGCAAGGTAGCCGCTGGCGATTTCTCAAACCATTTCTTTGGGACATGACTGCTAACAGGCGATAAGAAGCACTTCCTTTGAAAGGAATTAAGCTTTTTCCCGGGAAAGGTTGTATAAAGGCGAAAAATACAAGAATAGATAAAATGGATTGATTTGAGCTATTTTTGAGCCCTCAAACTAAAATTAAATTGGGCATTGGGAGAGTCTTTGTATTTACTTATAAATAAAATTGAATTTAGGAATTAAATTTGAGGATATACTAATCTTTGTTTAAATGTAACTAATATCTTTAAAATTGTTTATCATAAGCATTGGCGGAATTAATTAAAAGCTCATGTTGAACTATTTACATTTGCAATTATTTTAACGCGTTGTTCGGGGAAAACTTTTTGTATATCATCTGCATTTCCAACAGAAAATCCCAACTAAAAACAAAACAAAAGCTTGGTGAAAAAACAACACCAACAGCATTTGTAATTGCTATCTGTTTGAAATTTTATATAAAATGCCATTAAAAAAGTACTCGTTTTTGCTCTTTGCGTGTGTGCATGTAATGTTGTTTATGTATTTTTATGTTGAATGCAAATTACATACAAGGTTTTTTTTCCCACTGCTGCTGCCTACTTGTTAGCTGAATGAAAAAGCTATGCACATTTATGAAATTGGAAATTCGCTTTGAGGTTTGATTTTGAACCGTTACCCTTGATTACACTAGTCGACAAAAACAGGAGACCAAGAACTATATATAACTTACAATATAAATTCAGTCAAACGTTAATTTAGCTTGGAAGTTAAAATAATTTATATTTAAATGTGTAAATAATGTTTTAAGGTGTTCTGAAGTCTGTTCTGAAATAATCAGAGAGGACAAAGAAGATAAAGATTCAAAATATATTTTAAGCCAGAAACTAGTTGTTAATTTAATTTTTATAATAAAATATTGACAATAGAATATATTTTTAAAACATTAAAATAAATTAAATCAAATTGAGAGTGATTTCTGGGTCTAGAAAATGTTTTTCCCCTGCAACAAATTTCTTAAGCCCACATTTCAAAGGTAACCTTCCCATTTAACCATACTCTACCTCTTAACTTTGTCGTCAAGTGTTATTCCAGTCAGAAATATCTTTTGCCAGGACGTAACTTTGGCAGAAAAAATAAACATTTTCCTTTTTCTGCAAGAGGAAAATCGCCTGTCTCTCTCTTTTGGTAAAAACCAAGTATCATCAGCCTAATCATGTGGAATAAGGCGGAAACGGAAATTGCACACACGTACGCACCCAAACAGTTGCAAATGCCGTCGCCGCCGCCGCATGTTTGCGTGTGCGTTGGGTGTAAGCCTGCACAAATACATATGTCCGGGGCTCACCAGATGCGAGAAATCATCTGCTATATGCTATGCACATATATATGCCACCTGCCACCTACTGGGTCTCCGGAAATGTTGGAAATGAAAATTTTGCGGTACAATCTGGCATACACACTCTAACCCCTTCATACTGTCGGATAGGTAAGTGGTTTTGGTGCATTTTCCGCATTTATAGGAGGCCTGTGTAATGGCATATTAATCAAAATTGCATCGGATAGCTAACCGAATTCTGTACGACCAGTTTATAGGCTGCGGGCTGGAATGTGCGTTAATTTTATCGGCATTTCGGACACGTTATCAGGAGGCATGAAATTACTAGCTCAGTACGTGTTAGGGTGAGTCAGGCGATTAGGAATTTTTCGTGTTTCTCTCTTAACAGGAGGGTGCGGATGTGTTTTACTTCTTATAATATTTCTTAAATATCATACTTTATATCTTCAAGGAATTTTACATTATTTAAAGGGGTTTCCGAATGGTTTCGGTTTGGAAAAGATTGAATTTAAGATGAAATACGTTTACAGCATACTTCTAGACGCCCCTTTTAATGATTTCAAACTTTTTCTATTGTGAATGTTATTTTTTTATTAAATTTAAACAAGGAATTTAATTACTGAGCATTCAACATCGAACGCCCCTTCTCTTTAACTCTGTTTCCCCTGCCTTAACTAATCTCAGCATTTTCCTAATGTCAACATAGTGCCCGGTTGACGTTGAACTGTTATCAGAATTCGGCTTTTCGTTGGTGAAAAACCCCAACAGCTGTCACCGTGTTGCGGTTTTGCGGTTATTTTGTTGCCATTTACCCTGCCTGTTGACCGTTCGCTCTCCTTGCTGTGCCTGCAAATTAACGCGAGCAGCACCTGTGGCAAAAGAACCGGGGAAAAAAATTATCAATCTGAAAAAACAGTTGTTCGCACACACACTCACCGTGTCGTCTCGCTTTCGCGCTAAATGGCTTCGCAATGTTTTCCATTTAAGTTCTCGGCCTCTTATTGTTCGAACTAGCTGAATGAAAAAGTGTTTGGCGGTACAAATATTTTCAATATCAATGCGCTGCTGGCCTTAAAAAAAAAAAGAAAACAAATGGAAGGCCGTCGAAGAGCATACAATGCCAGGGGTATATATCGCAGGAAAAGTCAATTAAAATAAATACAGTGAAAGTTTCGTTTCGTTTCAGTGAAAATTATCTTCTAAAAATAATTATGATCGATTTTAAACTCTACTGTATTTGGTTATAGGAGTTACTTTTAAATATAAAAATATTAATTTTTAAACCAGCTTTCTGTTCTATTTGTGGATACTGAACTGTGTAAAAATTTCGGAACAAAATATACTTAGAAAAATATATATTACAAAAAAATAATACCCCATCCCTTTTAGCCACTAAAATTCATAAATTTTATGTCCACCCGTCGCTTCGATTTGTGGGATCGTAACTGCTTAAAAAATTTGTCAATAAAATGTGTGTCTTTATCGTCTGTTATTCTCTTATATATATTTGCAGGATTGCCACGCCCCAAGGAGCGCTTAAAGCGTCGCACCGGCCCCACCATTCCCATGCCAGCCCGTAAGGGGCTGCTAGCGCCCCAGAACACATTCCTGGACACAATCGCCACGCGGTTCGATGGCACGCGTAAGTGAAATATTAGCTAAGCTCCCGACCCGATGCTAATGCTAAGCGATTCCCCCTCTCAGCGATTCCCCTCTCAGACCACAGTCTTCAACTCCAATTCCATGGGTTTTTATATGATTTTTTTTAATGTAATATTTATGGCACTTTTTTTATTGAGATCGTCGATGGGAAATGGGGCTTGCATAAGCCAAAATGCCGGCATCAGTTTTGGACGCCAACTCGTAAAAAAGTACGCAAAAGAGATTTCCGGGTATTCACATCCGGGTCCGTTTTTTTTTTTTCTGGGTGCACTGAGAAAGTTAAATATCTTGAGATGCCACACCTTAGGGAAAGGGCACAGAGTTGTTCCTCACTTTGTTCCTGACATCAAGATCTGGCCTTACATTCCCAAAAATTATATATTTATTTACGGTTAATTATGGAAATGTTTTCTTAAGGGTATTTTATAATTAAATTATATCTGAATGCTGTTTTATTTTATTTTTCTATATTCGGAGCACCTCATATAATTTTTTCCAGTGCCTTTCTCCCAGATTTGGGACCCGAGGGATCCACGGGGAGACGTGTTTGTTAAGTGCTCGCGCATGGGGACAACTGCGAGGCGGTCACGAATCGTTGTTCTATATGCACATAGTATAGTATGTTTGGGCGAGTCCTTATCCATATTGAAAATCTGCCCATAAAGCATGCAAAAAGCCGCTTTTCGCGCTGAGAAATTAAAACTATGTGCTGCTGTGCGTATCGTCCCACATTTACCGCCCATTTTTTTCCCAGGCAACGCGATACACAAAAGCAAAAACTCAGACTCGTGGAAACCTTAAAAAAATATGTATATATTCCTTTGAGAGCAAGATGAAAAAAAAGGAGAATACAGAAAGCTTTACAGTAAATTAAACTGCGCCTTGTTTGGCTGCCGAGGTATTTTTCTTGGGCCTCGCACCCAAGCGTAATGATCGGAAAGTGCAAAAAGCATTCAAATTGTGAAATTCTCTTACTTGTTTTATTTTCTAAAATATAAGTTTGCTGTCGAGTCAGATTTCGATTGATTTTTGGGGGAAATCCTGCTCAACTCGGTTCGTTTCCGTTGACAGGACACTTACACACGTGCTGACTTGTCAGTCCCCCATTATATCAATTAATTGTTTTATTTCGCTCACACAGTCAGACATAGGGAGCGATAATTGTCTTTACGAGTTGTCACAAACTCGGAACATGAAATGAAATGCTCAGCCGGCAGGCGGCAGTCGGCAGTCGGGGGATTAAAAAGGTTTTACGAGGCATAAATTATAAAGGGAGCATATTAAATGAGCCGGAGTCAGTCAGCTGAGCGTAAAGATGGGGATGTGGATGAGGATGTGGATGTCCTTGTCGCCGGCAGCCGGGCAAATAACTCAAACAAATGAGCAGCCTGCAAGTGATTTAGCCGCCGGCTGTCAAAATTGTTTCGTTAATAAGTGTATCCCGGATGTATAACAAATAATAACGCGGCAAAATGTATGTTTCATTTTACACTATTTTACACTTAATTTGGTGTTTAATCGGTGTGTGGTTTTTGGATTTTAAAGGAGTGGACAAGTGTCCCAAAACTTAGCAGAGATTAAAGTATATATATTACTTATAAATATGTCCAGGGATATGCTCCAGAAAATATAATAAATAACACTTTCAAATATATGTTTTATTTTGTTTTTTAAAATAACAAGAATTTATGTGTTTATTTTCGTCCAATTACACTCCATAAAAGATTAATTTAATTGATAATTTTGAAAAGTTTACACAAACTAATTGGAAAGCAAATAGTTTAATTCGATATTGCCCACGCGTGCACTTAGCTCTTAATGCGACCGCAGAGAACTTTCCGCACAAAGTTTTACTGATGCAATACATTAAGTAAATTTACTTTTAATTCGTTGGTTATTGCGGTGGCAGCGAAATAAAGTATTTAACAATCAATTTGCAGTTGCTTGTGGCAACGCCAATTAGCCATGGATTGATGATTGTAAACAATTTGCTGGCACTTTTACAGAGCGGCTGCCAGCGACAAAATTGGCCTTGATTGCTATTAAATGGGATTATTATTGCAGTTACTTTTCATTTTCTAGAGCATATCTGTGACTTGTTGATATTGCACACACAAGCTCCTCCTCGTATTGTGTGCCACATGAGTTTTCATTTCGAGCTGCCATACAGCCTGGCTTGTCTCTCAATTCAATTTGTTGCATTCACATCCGGTTAGTTACCATATATATAGAACATCCTAATCTGTCCATTGTGTCGGCAATTACGATCTCTCTCTCTCTGGCTCCATTCACCACTGTGCTTCAGCCATAAAAGGATTCAAGCTAGATCAGGGACGGGGGAGCTGGGAGTCCTGGGTAAATTTCTATTTATGAAATTGCAATGGCACTGGCAATGGAAAGGTAAATAAAAGGAAAACGTGCTGCGAGCAGTTCACTCTTATTGAATTGTGCTTCTTAGAAAGGTTATAAATAAGTGCAGGTAGGGTACTACTACCCTTTAGCTGGATTTCCGTTTCCCAGAAGCAAAGCCAAAAAAAAAGAAATCCTGTATGAAACTGGCCAAATGGCACAGAAGGAATTTCATTTCCTGCAGCGAGTTCGCTTCCAGAAAATTTAATTAAATGCTGTTCAGATTTTTTCTCGGTTTATTTCTGGGCTTGTGTGTTTTTGCACAAACAATAAAATTTGCTTTTTTTTGCCAGTATATCCCAGACTGGAAGGTCAAGTGCAAATGGCAAAGCCATAAAAAAAGGAAGGTTAAACAAATAATAATAATATGGCATTGTTGTTCACACAGAAAAATAATTTATACGCAGAGAAGACCCAAATTTGAAAAGCTAATACTATTTATATGAGAGAAATATTAACTTTAAACTGAGTATTTTTTTTAAAAGATTAAAGATAAGGATACTTTTATACCTTAAGTGTGAAAGGACCTATTTAAATATTTCTATTACACAGTTCCAAGTTGTTAAAGCTAAAACTTAGACAGAAGTCGTCTTTAAGTAGCCTGGTCATCAAAGAAATTAAATATTTAATTTAAATAGACAGCGTCCAAGGGAAATACATTTACTTGATTCCTAAGTGCTTGGAAAATCTAAGAATTTCCCTAGCAAATATTGGAGAATGTGCATTTGAAGGCGACAGCCGAGCTGGGGCCGTCAGTCTTGTTTTTCCGTGAAAAGGACAGGACACAGCAGGACTTGTCTTATTACCGTTGTTGGTCGGGACAATATTTCATGCCAAATGAAAAGCAGCTGAACATCATCCTTCAGCATCACCCATCCGTTCCATTTCGAGTTTCCCCGACCTTTTGTTGTTCTTAGCCCCATCACCCCCCTGCCCTTGCTCTTTTCCCCCGCTTGTTTTCATCCCTTCTCATTGAGCTTTTCTTCTCAATTTTCAGACTCGAACTTTGTGCTCGGCAATGCGCAGGCAAATGGCAATCCAATTGTTTATTGCTCGGATGGGTTCGTGGATTTGACAGGATATTCACGCGCGCAAATTATGCAAAAGGGTAAGGACTGGCGCCGAGGCGGACAGACGCGCAACTTATTTAACACTTGAATACTCATTTCAATGTATTGTGTTTATCGTGCAATTTCATTCAATTGTCCTGGCTGGCAACCGCCCCAAAACAGGCTGCTCATGTCATTTCCTCTACGGACCGGATACGAAGGACGAGCACAAGCAGCAAATTGAGAAAAGTCTCTCCACCAAAATGGAACTGAAGCTGGAGGTTATTTTCTACAAGAAGGAAGGTGAGCCCACCAAAAAAATTACTCCTCGCCCCGTGCACGATTCTGCGAGAATGCTGCGAAAATTGTTTCTGGCCCCTGTTTTCTTTTTAATTAAAAATTTTCAAATGAAGATGAAGCGACGAATGGCGAACGCTAGCTGGAAAGGAAATTATTTTCGGTTTTCGGGGTCTCTGCGGTTGAAAGCGTGAAAGTTTAAGTGGCTGCCAAGAAGGTCAGGCCTCATTGAACTAGGAAAGTCTTGATAAACAACGGCTTAGATAAGGGAAAATATGTCTCTATCATAGACTTGCAACCGGATAAATCAACTGAAGAAGATCCCTTGCGACAGCCAAAGTTCATCTCTCTTTTATAATAAGAAAATATATAAAAAGTATACTAAAATGTTCACCCACAAACCTCGTTTAATATTTAACTTCAAGCTACCAAATACCATTTTCCAACTTCAACTTCTGTCATTTTAAGGGCAACTCCTTGTACAACACTAATTGACAGCAGAATTCTGCTTATTTTCAGCTTTTGTTCGGCTTTTAATTTCTGGTTAATCCCAACAAGTCCATGTGGGCGCTGCACCTCTGCCATTGTCCTTCGGTACAAGGAACGTTTTTGCGAGGATAAAGGAAGTATTATTCCATTTATACATCCCCTAACAAAGGGCCATGACAACTACGAGCTCAAAGTGAAAAGTTGTCCATCAATTGTGGTCCTCCCGCCCGCAGAGTTTTTGCCAGAACCGCAGGAAAATCCAGTCAAGCAACCACCTGCCAGCTCAGTTTGCCATTGACTTATAATTTGAGACATCGACAGAAAGTCATTGGTTGGGGGGGTTGGGAACTGCTGCTACTGATTGAGTTAAGCGTGGCAGACTCGAACTACATAGTTTCCTGCGGTTTGAGTCTCACAGGACCTCCGCCCGTCTAACCAGCAAGTCCTTATGCTTTCCCCCCTCGCTGTTGCTCGTTGACATGCTGGGCGGGCGTACAATAAATTGTTTGCTCTTAACATTTTCGCACGTCCAGGCCGCGGTATTTTGTAGTCCTAATGAGGTCACGATTAATCAAGACAAAGCCCGGCGCCGAGATAAAGCCCAAGATGGATAGATCCATCAACTTTGAGTGTAAGTTTTCTAATTAGCGAAGCGTTTAAAACTTTTAACCAACTGGAGATAGGCAAAGGGGGCGATACACTCGGAAAGGGATAGATAAGATATGAGGAATTAAGGAAGTTAGTAGGTTTGATTTTTTTAACAAGTAAAATATATAAAGGTTCTCAAAAAATGTTAGATAATTCGTAGAAAAAAAGATTTAAAATAAAGGATTTATAATTTAAAAAGAAATCAAATATTATTCAGTTACTAAAATATTCAATTTAATTAATTAAAATATTTCTTTGCGTCTTAAACTGGCATTTTTATGATATAATTATTTCAGAAATATAGTTACAATATATCTGCAATTAAAAGAATTATGTATAATAATTTTGTTTATTGAATACTAAAGGTTATTTATAAATATCTGCGGTTATAATTATCAAGGAACCATGTGCAAATTATATGCATAATTAGGAAAACTATTCGAACGAATTATTTTATTATTCATCCTTAGAGTGAGTTTATTTATTTATTAATCGGTATTTAATAGTAATAGTATTATTATATTATATTATATTAAATATTTCCATCCTGATTTAAAGAAACAATTGTTATCTTCAAGTGTAGCTGCTCTCCTCCTTTCCCCCCGGGGATTTTCTTTTCTCGTATGTGCGCCGAGGCTGTGTTTTATTAATTATGCATTGGCTGCGGCAGACTAGGGGTGAACCGGATCCTGTTGACCTCGGGCTCTGTGTATAATTAGTGGCAGATAATTAAAATGCAGGCCGGGACAATAATTGCGGTCTAATTGAGTTGCCTTGCAATTTATGTATTAATTTTGTGGGTGTTTTTAAAGCATTTAATAGCTAATTAAAAATTGTGACCAAACTGGGTCAGCTACTAGGTCAGGCGGTGGCTTTCTATTTATTCTTATTCTACCCGGTTTGGCCATCAAAGTCAGGCCATCGATAGGATTTCAATTATGCAGCCGCAAATGAAAATGACTGCCGCGGTGAACACGCTTTAGAAGGCCAAATATTGAGCTAGGCGACCGCAGGCCCCGTGGCGTATGCGCAATACGTATACGCGATGCGATGAGATGCGGTGCGGTGCAGTGCTGGCGAAATTCATTTTCTGGCCTGCTGATTAACGCCAACCAAAAAAAAAAACTCATTGCAGGTGCTCCATTCTGGTGCTTGTTCGACATCGTGCCCATCAAGAACGAGAAGCGGGATGTGGTCCTGTTTTTGGCCTCTCACAAGGACATCACGCACACCAAAATGCTGGAGATGAATGTGAACGAGGAATGTGATAGCGGTAAGTATACACCAACGACAACCACGTACACTGCTATAAATATTGCACTAGCTAACAACAACAAATTAAACCAAAAACCGCCGAAAACCTAAGCGTGCACAAAAAGCCACAAACACCCGCCAACACAGACCACTCAATCCTTAAATAATAAATTAATAAGCACCCACACACAGAGCCACTGAAACACCGATGCATTCCCTCTATTTAGAAGACCGAAAATTGCGAACGGCTCTGAAAGGCTGCCCAAATATTGTGACATAAACCAAAGGTGTCTGCGGCAGCTCTGCGGCTGATTTGGCCAAAAGGAATGCCCTATAAAATATCCGAGGTTATGTTGAAATTATAGTTTATTTTGTGACGGAAAAGAAAGCTTTATTAACTGAATTTATTTTGAAAGAAATATTAGTTTCCAACATTTCTTATCTAATTAATGATAAATATTAGATAATTACAAGATAAATTGGTTTTAAAAACGTGTTTGATCCGTTTAAAAATATGTTTCCTCCTCAAAAGTATATACTCCTTATAATCATACGGCTTTCTCGCTTATAAATACATTTTCCTTTGATCTCAGTCTGAATAAAAGTCTTAAAGAATTAAAATCTTGAAAAACAGAGCATTAATTCGTTAGAATCCCTTAAAAGATAGAAGTATCATTGCTACCTTTTTTTTCGAGCTGTGTCAGCCTGTCACCTCAACTCCTGGCATTCCTACAAAGTTCTGTTGAAGTTTTTGCCTTCGCCTTTCACGCGGTCGGCGGGCAAGCAGAGGCAGTGCGAGTTTTCGGTTAGTTTCCACTGACTCGGAAACTGGGAAGCTGGGAAAAAGGAAGCAGGAGCTCCGGCGGGCTGCGGTCGCTCCTTTGACTCCTTTGCCACGGTTTCCTTCCTTTTCGCCTGGCGCGTGTCCCTGACAACTGAATGTATGCGTACCATATTTCAGCGTTAATTTAAAGCTCGTCTCTCACGCGCAGTTTTTCAGCTCTGATTTGTGGCTATATATTTCGGCCGGTGGCGAATTTGGGCTGAAACTGAATGAATTCATAATGATAATGATTGCAATGAATCGCATTAAGTATTCGCATTTCGTTTAATGCCTTTTAAGTCGGAGCTGAACGCACTTTAAATTGCAAAGTGCTTTTTGGGCGAATTAAAGTTTTATAGGGAAGTAAGAAATATTTGTATTAAGTTGATATTAAATGTCACATTGGATAGGAGTGTTTACTTATGTAGAATACTAAATAAGGCCATAATTAAGCTAGGATGTGCAAGTTTATTCAGACATCCTGTAGTTGCCTCGATATTTTCCCAATAAAAAGCAAGTTTATGGCATAGAATACGATATTGGGACTGGTTTAATCAGAATTTTTTTCCCAACTTCGAAGCCCTAGAGTTCAATAGCCACATTTACCTTAATTAAGCTGTGTGAAATGTCTTTGTCGGCCTTTGTTGCCGGTTGTTTGGACTTCTTTTCCAGTTGAGCTACATCAAATATGCTCTCTGCCTAATTCACTGGATTAATCCGACAAAAAGTTGGACACACCGGCACACGTGTGCTCTTCTGCTCCTCTTGTGCCCCCAAGGATGCCAGCAGGAGTCGCCTGAAATATTGATGCAGCACTCGAACAATTCTGACAGCATCGCAACTTATCCTCGCACTTCCACTTGGCCTTTACTTTCGAATCGCGTGTGTCGCCCGCCAAGGGATTCGGGGTATTCTGCTAATGCAGAGTAAAAAACAGGCACCTCCTCTGCCCGAAACCCCTCTGACCTTTTCATTTGCAGCTTTATTACCATCGTTATTCATCTGTCCGTCTGTCTGGCCTGGCCTGCAGATTTACGGGCCATGCAGAAGCCACTTGAAGCTCCGACAGCAGAGTCCTGAGAGGATTTGCTGCACTGTCCTTATTGTGTCTTGTGAACTACCTGCTGTTGAAGCTTTAAGTTATTTAGAGCTGATGTCATCGCATTGCATTGATGGGATGGAGGGATGAAAATTCAGGGAGTTGAAGGGTTGAGATCGAGATTTAGGCTTTGAAATTGAGAAAGGTATGAGCGCAATAATGTTTATAATAAATATATTGTATATATAATAAAGTATTTCGGTCTTTAGCAATTTATTAAGGATCCAAAAGAATTGCTAATACCTTAAAGAAATTTCCTAAAACAAAAAAAGGGAAACAAAATATATACTTAAATATTAATTCGCCTTACTGATCCTCTTGAAAGTTAAATTTATTTTTAAATTAATTATTTAAAATCCTTAAACGTGTTGAAGTTGAATATACCCCAAACTATTGCAACTTAAAGGTCTCTCCAATTCACACTCAATGCACTGCCAGATGTGGCAAGTTGCACGTAGATAATGCACTTCCAACACGTGTTCAAAACATCAGCAGTTTCTGCCTGCTGTTGAGAGCTCCTGTCTCCGTGTAATTGTGTTAGATGAGCACACACACCCACACAGATTTGCATTTACATGATGACGAGCCACATTTGGGTTAATGAATTCCATTAAATTGTCCATTGAGTGCCGTTGAAATGCTGTTTATATCGAATTAATCTATAGAGAAACCCAGGCACCGGCCGAGCCTGATTCAATTTTTCGTTAATTTATGCGAATGAAATTAAGTCCGAGGCAACCAGGCTTGGCAAACCCAATTTCCACAGCTGGGGGAAAATTCAAGTGCCTATCCGCATCAATGGAGGTCGTGACAAAAGGCAGCCTCAAGGAAAATTGTTGGTAGAGGAAAGGTAATTAGGCGGGGCAAAATGTCCAAAAATTTGGTTTGGTGATAAAACGAGTTTTGATGAAGCGGATTTGAAATGAAATTATCGTTATAATCGTTATCGCATTGTGACAGTTATATGATGATGATGACGGCCATCGTTTCACACATCATTAGGCCTGTCAGTGAATTTTACACGCTTTTCCCCTTTGAGGCCCTGCGGCCCTGCGGCCCGCCCCTGAATATTTCGTTAAAGTATTCCACCTTTTTTATGTTGTGCCTGCGTGCCAGACATAAAAAATGTTTTTGTACGCACAGATACACACACACACTCTTTACTATATAAATTTTTATATATTTTTTTAAATTTTCCTTCGGCCTTTTTGTTTGGGTTGCTTGGTTACGGATCTGCGAGGTGGCGCGGCCAGGCTTAATTGGCATTTTGATATGACAGCACCGAAGTCTGACTGGACTTTTTGCGGGTCTTAGAATTGAAATCATATTTTGACCAATAAATTTTTCGTTTTTCAACCAAAAAGGAAATAAAAGAAAATAAGGAAAAGCTGAGGGAGAAGAGGCAGTACCTTCAGGAGGTTATTTGCATAATTTTGCGGGCCTTTTTTTATATATTTATCTTTTTTCCTTGTAATTAGTATACTCTGCGTTGGGAAACGTATCAAATTCAGTTTGGGTCCGTTTTCACAATCTAGCTAATTGTTATTTATAGCAGGACCTCTCCTTTTTGAGGCGATACACACAAACGAGTAGAATTAAGTTCAATTTAATGGGCTATTGCGGTTACATCTTATCGAGTTGAGTTCGCCTTCTGCCCTGTAAATTTATGATGTTTATTCACCTGATTTAGTAGACACTCCTGGCCAAATATTTGCCAGCCATCGAAGCAGGCGATTATTAATTGTTCGGACACACAAAAAAGTGCCCTATCAGTGCCATATAGTGTCTCATAAATTACAGTGTTTGTTCTCAGGAAAATCTTTGCAAAAACAAAGCTCAGCTAAAAATAATAAAGAAAACTTTGCTTTACTAATGCCAACACCATCTGCCTGAGAAGCTGAAATTTTCTGCTTTCCAAAAACTAAGCTCCTCAAATAAAAGTCAGCAAAAATAATAATAAAAGCCAGGCAGCCAGACATTTAAGGACGAGAAAGCTTTATTTAACTTGTCGGAAAGTCGAGGCAGGGAAAGTCACTGAGGGAAATGCATACACACACTACGCACACTTGGCAAACGCTTTAAAATGAAAGTTTTAATATATGTATATGTATTTGTTTTGTTTTTCTTAACTAAAAACAGCTTAAATTGTATGAAGAAACCTTAAAAATTAACCATGAAATTTAATGTCTTATGTGTACAATTCTATGTGTTCTTTCTCTTTGTGCTCTTTCTATTCTAATAAAACCCCTAAACCTCATCCGATCTCCTTTAACTATCCTATCCACGAATGTCCCTAATTCCCGATTTGGTTTGCGCTTTTTTTTGTTGCGACTCTGTAAGTTTTTGCCCTTACAGCTGCTCTGTTGGGCGCGCGGTTCCGGGCTGGCTCCAATGCCGGCATGCTGGGCCTCGGCGGACTGCCCGGCCTGGGCGGTCCACCGTCCAACGATGGTGACGCTGAGGCCGGCGAGGGCAATAACCTGGACGTACCCGCCGGCTGCAATATGGGCCGACGACGCAGTCGAGCGGTTCTCTATCAACTGTCCGGTCACTACAAGCCGGAGAAGGGCGGTGTCAAGACCAAGTTGAAACTGGGAAATGTAAGTATAGCCAGTGGTAGCAGGAAGGGGGGAAAGGATATGCCAACAATGGGCTGGCCCCACGTCAAACTGAATTGAAATGTTGCCGGGAGATTTTTAAAGTGCTTCTGCAACGTTGCACGGAGGAAATATCTTCTTTACGTTCCCCTAAAAAATATAAATTAACTTAATTTTATTAAAATGTTTTAATTATTTATAAATACATACATTTACGTATACTTAATATACGTATACTTAATTTTATATATGAATATTTCAAAATTGCTTTGTTTTCAGTTAAATATAACATATATCAGTGGTCTTATTTAACAATTCATATATTTACGTATACTTAATAAACGTATACTTAATTTTTAAAATAAAAACTTGTATTATAGTCACATTTTCCTCTGTAAACCTTTGCTGGCAAGCCAGGTAAATTCCATGCGACTTTCACCATTTCAATTAGTATGATCGAACAAACAAATCCTTTCCCCGACTAATCGCTCTAAAGGTTCAATTAATTTAATTCACTTTTCATGTTTTTTACCGGATTTGATTTAATACCATTTCGGGGGGCCCTCATTCTATTTCAACAGAATTTCATGCATTCAACGGAAGCCCCGTTTCCGGAATACAAAACCCAGTCGATAAAAAAGTCACGCTTGATTCTGCCGCACTATGGGGTGTTCAAGGGCATCTGGGATTGGGTGATTCTGGTGGCCACCTTCTATGTTGCGCTGATGGTACCGTACAATGCGGCCTTTGCGAAGGCCGATCGCCAGACGATGGTCTCCGATGTGATTGTGGAGGCACTGTTTATTGTAGGTGAGTGGATTGGTTTTTGGATTTCTTTTTTTTATTTGGGAATAAAGTGTATTATGTGATTTTACGTAAAAAAAGTTTTGTATTTTAAGCGGCAAGCCCTTTCAAAGTTTGCTGGAAAGAATGACAATAAAAACTTTGATTTGAACTATTGCTTATATTTTATATTTAAATACATTAAGTGAAATCCATTAATCTTCGGGTTTTAATGAAGTTTTTGGGATGTTTGAAAGTCATCAAAGAAATAAGTGGCTTGAATTAAATAAACACTTCATACTTTTAAGCAAATTATATTTTAATAGTAAGAATGTAAATATATTCTTGGGATTTAAAGCTCTTAAACAAGAGATCCTTATTACAATAAAAATACAGCATTCATTCAAGTGAATTAGCTTTTAACCTTACCTTTAAAGTAACAGCTAGCTTAAAAGAAAAATCTATTTTGATTGTTCAAGTAAAGACACTTTAAATTCGCATTCAAAGATTCTTTAATCTAAAAACTATTTGGAATGAAGCCATAATCTAGAACAACCACCGTACGAGAGACCTTAACCCATTCGACTCCACAAATCGGACATCAATTGGTGTCCCTTTTATGGGCCACCTGTGGAACACGGAGCTCCAATCATCATCATCATCATCATCATCATTGTCTGGGGCGGAATGGGGGCTAGTGGCTTAGGATGGGAATTGAATTTGTCTCGTTGGGGGAGCATTGTAAACATTGTTTCGCCGCTTACGTTTATTGCCGTTTTATTGCAGATATTCTGCTGAACTTCCGCACCACCTTCGTGTCGCGCAAGGGCGAGGTGGTCTCCAATTCGAAGCAGATTGCCATCAATTACTTCCGTGGCTGGTTCGCCCTGGACCTGTTGGCGGCGCTGCCCTTTGACCACCTGTACGCCTCCGACCTGTATGACGGAGAGGTGAGTAATCGTCGTTGCATAAATTTAACCCACAAAACAGGCTCTGAATTATTTAAGCCAGATTTGCATTTCAGCCTGCCTGCCGGGTTGTACTCGCTTTTTTTTGTATGAATGATTGAAGATGTATGAGGAAAATACTGGGATGATACATAGTTTCACTATTACCATAGCAAACTATGTTTGCTAGTTTGGGTTAGGAAATTCTCCACAAATTGACGAAATCCCCCTTTTGCGGCTTTCCTTCTTGCCACTGACATTAATCATTTATGCCGCAAATTTCAAGTGGTAAATGGCCTTAAAAGATTTGCATAAAACTGTTTTTGGCCGCCGCATGCATTATGCATACTCCCAAAGTTTACAGCTTTGCGTCGGGGGGCCACTTAATCGGATTATATAGAAAGGGAACTCTGCAGTTGGGGCCAGGAAAATGTACAATTTATTTGATTTTGTTGTGGCAATTAGGTTGGGAGTGTGTGGCGATTAAAGTGAAAGTCCTCCGAAATGTGGAGGAATTATAAATTCATACGTTTTATTCTTGCCTTTTGTTGCATTAATTTCTAGAATTTATATATTAAATTCAGTCGCTCTTAATATTTGCTAGAATAAATATGAATCTAAAGAGAGAAAGCTTTTAAATTCTTTTTCAAATTAAATAAGAATTTAATGCTGCTCAAATTTTGACAGCAAATAAGCCATTTTAGCAACACAAATTTATTCATATTGAAGACGAAAATATTGGTGAATTTAGTTATTTAATATTTATATCTTTATCTGAAAAAATTATAATAAATATGCAAATTAGCTCGCCTTTTAAATTATTTTCGTTTTGTACTTCTTACTCCTTTAAATCCTTGCTATTTTTCACAGATTTATGTCCGAGTCCGGACACTTTTAGCCAACTCTCTTTTAACCCCTTTTGGGTGACAGAAAAAGGGCCAGAGCGCGACTCAGCACTTGACCACTTTGGAGCCGCTAGTTGACGCTCATTAAGCCGATTACATTGGCCAAAGCACATCCCCGGCTAGAGTGTTCCTGGCTGGCTCGCGTTTTAATTACAAGCCAAAGTTGGCACAGCAAGGTTGTGACCCAAATGTGCAGCAAAGTCAGCGCGAATTTATATATATTTTTAAATCTCTCTCGCTCGCGAAAAAGTGTGTCATTTTTCCAGGCTGACGGAAGCTTAAAGCCCTGAGTGCAATTATAATGACATTGGCCGCTGTCCGGTGGTTCCGAGTGGCCAGACCCTCGAGCGTTCGTTGCAGGACAATGGCGCAGTTCTTGAATCGGGCTTATGTTATCCTGCCAGCCTGGCTGGCTCTCTCTTTCTCCTCCTGTGAAGTGGTCAGCGCTCACTGATTGCGGCAAGTGGAGAATGCTGTCGTCGCCTTCATTGACAGTCCAAGGATGTCCTGGCCAAGCAACCAAATGCCATTACAGTAGAGCTTTGTATTGAGTTTATTAAAGAGACGATGATGTTTTAGTTACGAGAAGATTTTAGCAAAAAAATGTTGAAAAAAGGTCTAAAGTATATTATTCCATGAATATTTAATACCAAAAACCTTAGTTATTTGTTAAAAAAAAGTCCACAAGTTATAGTATTTTCCTTACTAGTTCTCTTTGTCTTAAATCATTCATAGCCTAGCCTAATCTCACTTCTACAGGTTATTCAATTCAAGGATTTCCCTCTGTACAATCCCGCCTTGTTGTGGGATTATCATCAGAGCTAAATTTCGTTCGAACTCATGTTCCATTGATTTTTCTTGCGGTTTTCCTTCGCCGTTTCTTTGCCAACTTCCGATGAATACACTGATCAAATAAAAGGCGATTTGGCCTCCATTCTGCGACTTCCGCTTGAAGAAATATATATAAGCTAGTATATATACAAATATTTATATACATATATAGAGATAGAGAAAAGTTTTGGGGGCAAAATTCAGAGGCGTGTGCTAAGCTGCTGACACACAGAAAGTTTCGATAAAACTTTAATGTTCTCTAATTGTAAAAATTTGTGACACTACCCGCCGCCGTTGCCGCACCAGAAAAGTTCGGCCAAAAGTCATTTATGAATGTGTATTTTGGGGGGCTTAAACTTTTACATTTTTATACACTTTAGATATTTATTTTTCGCTTGCTAATGCACTTGAAACTTTTGCATATTTAGTTTATGCCAAAGTTTTAATTATCCTTGAGACCCCAAAAAGGCAGCCAGTCACTGGGAAATATTCGGGACGAGGAGGAAGTTGCCTGGGTGATTCAAGCTGTTGCTGCTGCTGTCTTTGTCGCTGCTACAAAGTGAAAAGTAAACAAAGGAGAGCGTGAGGCAGCGGAAACTTTAGCCAGAGGGGGGGACAGTGTTTAGAGGGAAAAATGGAAAAGAAGGCGCGCGGAAAACTCAGACAGAAAGTGAAAGCGCAGCATAAATTGCAATGTGAATTACAAGTCGCCTTGCTGTTGTTTTTTTCCACGTTTTGTTTTTCCCACGCAGACACAAATCCCACGCAATTTGTACAGTGAGTTGTTAGAAATGTCTCTGTCATTCAGGAAGCTTTTATCATTTATTCACATAATTTATTAAGCGATGAAAATGGTTTTTAAGTAATAAAAATAAAACCAAACAACTTGCAAAGAATGCTGAATAATTGTAGACTAATTTATGTCATAAACTTGAAATGTTTGACCTTCAACTTAATTTAATTGGTTTTTTGTAATTTAGATGAATTTAATTTCTAAAGTTTGTTTGTTTTAGTGACTTATAAAAATTGTTTTTAACTTTAAATGCTGTTGAAAAGATATTTCTTAAAAGAAATCATTAAATTGTATCTGATTTCGCGATGTAAATCCCAAAAATTTCCAGCTATTCACAGCTTTTGTTAAAAGATTTTTATGACATTCCCCTGTTTTACGACTGTAGATTTGATGTCTTATACTTTTGAAACGCACTGTGTGTGCAATAGTGCGTAAGGACTGCAAATGAAAGAGAAAAAGCGAGGCTGTATCTGTATCAACACTATGGCTAAATGCCGAGGCTTAAACTGTTTGTTAGACGACGCCCACCTTGGTTTTTCTTCCACTTTTGTGTTACCTTTTCATCAGTTTTCCTGCTGAGGCTGAGCTTATTGAGTTTAAAGAAGAGATAAGGGTAGAAAATGTCATATACAGATCATTAAACATCCAGCATAGCCAAGAAAATTACTAAGTAAAGTGATGATTAAATATTAGTAAAAATAAGAATTATTTCAAGATAAAAGGATATCCCTAAGACGTTAAATATATGTATAAATCTTTAAAAAATATATTTTCCCTATTTAAAATGTACATTTCCCTATTTAAATATTTTTCTCTCTGTACTCTGGTGGCTAGCATACTTTAAAGCCGACGCTTCGTCAGCGGCAATCACGAAGGAGAAATAAAAATTTCCATCTAAGGTTAAACGACGGCATTAGCCTTCAATTTACTCAAGTTCCGCGCCGGGGTCAGGCCCTTCCCTTCGATAAGCTTGTTTATGTTTGCATTAGACTCTCAAAGGCCCCCAACTCCCCAATTTGGCTCCACTTCATCTTTTTATATTTTGATGACATCCTTTTGGTCCCTTTTGCCTTTCTTTTTTTTTTTTTGTTGGAATGCGGGCTCGTCTCTTGGCAAGTTGTCAATTTTTGTGCGTTTTTTAGTGGACCCTTTGGCAGGTCAAATGCACATAACAAAAATTGAGATGCCCGGAAAAGTGGGCTACAAAAAAATGGGCCACCAAACCGAAGGCTAGAAAGGCAGGGGAAATGTTGGTGAAAAACTCGGGGAAAATTCCAACAAAAATAGTACAAAAAAACGGACACCAAAACCGAACCAAACTAATGGGCGCCGCGTAACGCGAAAGGGGCGTGCCATTCGCAGTCCGTCATTGTTTGCTTACAATTTAACAACCTTGAAGTGGTCCGCCTATACTATAGTTTTTGTATTTTTTTTCGCCACAGGAATCGCACATCCATCTTGTGAAATTGACGCGTCTGCTGCGGCTCGCTCGCCTGTTGCAAAAAATTGATCGATACTCGCAGCACACGGCCATGATACTGACATTGCTGATGTTCTCCTTCACGCTGGCCGCCCATTGGCTGGCCTGCATCTGGTATGTGATAGCGGTCAAGGAGTACGAGTGGTTCCCCGAGAGCAACATCGGTGAGTACGGGGGTCCTTGGGATACAGTTACGGCTTACTGTAGCAGGTAAATGTACAGCTACAGGTGTGGTCAGAAAAATAGTGGAAATTTATGTGATATTTAAATGATTTATAAATAAATTTATGCTAGTATAATATGCCTTTAAAAATATCAATTAAAAAACCACATAAGCTACCGGAATCTGCACTTTAAATAACAGATTTTCACTCCTATTATTTGAACCACAAGCGTAGCTCAGATTCGCTGATGTGGTGTGTGTGTGTTAACGGTAATTTGGTTAGTTGGTTAGTCAACAGTAAAGGCCAGAACTCTGCTCCCTTTCCCCTTCCCCTCCCCACAAGGTAACTGAATTTTCCACCTCTCTTGGGTGGAAAATAAACCTTGCACACCACCGAAACCAGGCACTCGAAACCGCCCACTACACGTGTGGTTAATGTATATTGTGTTAGCCGGGTTTAAAGTTTGGTTACGGATTAGCGCACATCGCATCAAATCGAATCAAATCACCGGCGGCCTCAATTGGGAGAAAATGGGGTGGATTTATGATGTATAGTTGCGGCGAAAATAATAGCACTAAGGGCAGAGAAATATAGGAAAATATGAACATTTTGCTAGTATCTTTGGGATTGTTTTAGTGATTATTAAGATGTTTATTCTTATAATCATATTTTTGTATAAGTTTATGTTTTTAATTA
>JAEIIG010006833.1:0-16385 GCA_018904695.1 Drosophila parvula | reverse complement strand
TCTTCGATATATCAAACAGATTCTCGTTTTATGGCTTTAACACAATGTAAAAATATTTATTTATATATCAAATTTCTCGTTTAATATCAAATATTGTTATTTAATTTATTTGTCTCATTTTTCAAGTAAATTGATTCAAAATATCAATCAGTAACGAGTTATTGCTTTGTTGCAACGTAAAAATATCGATTTATTGATCGACTTTCACCACAAATATCATTAACAGTATCGATATATCGATTCCGAATATATTTGTTCGATATATCAAACAGATTCTCGTTTTATCGCTTTATTACAACGTAAAAATATTTATTTATATATCAAATTTCTTGTTAAATATCAAATAATGTTATTTAATTTATTTGTCTCGTTTTTTGAGTTTATTTGTCTCGTTTTCTGAGTAAATTGATTCAAAATATCAAACACTAACAAGGTTTTGCTTTGTTGCAACGTAAAAATATCGATTTATTGATCGACTTTCACCTCAAATATCAATACAGTATCGATATATCGATATTGTCTGCCATCCCCAATCCTTGTACGGATATTTTTTATTAAAAGTTAATTAATTTTGTCATTTTTTTTTAGCTTTTACTTTGAGAAACCGGCAGTCTCCAAGTGCAACCTGCACTCGCGCAGCTTCGCCAAATCGCTGAACGAACTCTGCACCGAGCCGTCCGTTTCGATGGCTTCTCCTGCCCCAATGCTTGAACCGCTACCCGCTCCCGCCCTCTTCGCCGATCTGCCCCAGGAATTTCCATTGACCCGTTCGGTGTCCACGGCTACGGATATTTATGCGGCACCACCAACATCCGCCACCGCCTCCGCCTCCGCCCAGATGAAGGGGAAACAGCAACGGAACATGGCCACCAATACGAGATCGAGGGTCCCTGGCCCGGATGATGACCAGTCGCGTCTGTGCGGCCTGAAGCGGGGTCTGCGAAAGACCAAGGACGAACTGTTTCAGGAGTTTTGCCGCAGGGCTGGAATGCGCAGCAAACCAAAGAATATTTACTACATCAGTGGCGGGGACGAGGGCGAGGAGGGAGATCAGGATGAGGAGGTAGCCAAGCGGGACGATCCCAATGCCATACCAATAGCAAGTCCAGGCGGAAATCCAAATCGAAATGCGAACGATGACGATGACGATGACGATGCCGATGGCGATGATCATGGTTTCAGGCAGTTCCGGTTGGAGGAGGACCATCTCTATGTTGTGGGCGGTAAGGCAATCACAATTTATTTATTTAATTCTACTTTTAATGTATAATATAAATAATTGCGATGGCTGGAGATCATGCCCAGTTGGTGGTGCCGCGTCGGTCGTCGATGTGCGTGGATTCCATGGGACAGACTCTGCGCCGCTTGAACTCGAACCTATCGCTGCACACAGATCCCAGCTATCCGGGAGCGGGCTATCCGAATATGCGAATGTCCCTGCCGCCGGCCAGTGATCTTGGCCAGAGTAGGACATTGCCGCGATGCTTTCTCCGGCAATCCTCAGATTCGCTGCAAAGTGGCTTCGGTCTGGGTTCCAGTCAGCAGAGGTTCTCCCAATTGATGTTAAATTCCCAGCAGTTGCAGAAGCAGCAACAGCAGCAGCAGCAGAACTGCTACCTGTCCACCTTGACATTGCCGCAGGTTTCGCAGGCTCCACCACCGCCAAAGTCTCAGGTGCAGTGGCCAGCGGCGATACCGTCATCGCCATCAAACTACTCCAATGGCTACCAACAGCATCCGCAGCCGATTTATCCCACATCCGTTGGAGTGTTGGGACCCGGTGGTGGTGTAGTATCCGGTTCCGGTGTCGGAACCGGAGGACATCCGGCCAAATTCCAACGCGGCTATGCCTTCGATGATCCCCAAAGGCGTTCCAGTTTTGTGAGTGAGGCCTTCGATCTCGATGAGATCGAAAGGGAGAGGCGGAGATCGCATGCCAGTCTCTTTGGGATCAATCAAATAGATCCCTATGATCTCATCAATGGCACAGCCGTCTAAGCAAATAGTTATACCAAAGAGATTATAAAGAATAAGATGCGTAACGAGCATACATTTGAGTTTGCCGTATGCAAGGCATTTTTTCAAGGAGCCTCTAAAAGTCTAAAAATAGAACGAGCTTGCTTGTACACACAAAACCAAGCGTACACAGGCAGACAGATCTAGAATGCTGGAGAATACGTAAACGACTCACTCTCTAAAGTTGCATTAAAAAGTTTAAGGAGGATACTGCAAAATCGTATGGCGTAACGCATCTTATTATTTAAATTGTCATTGATGAAACCATTGAACCCAAAAATCGTTTATATTCTTTTTTTTTTTTTGGGAAAGAAAAACTCATACATAACTATATATAACTATATAAACTATTAAACAAATAAACACAAAATCTAAACGGAATGTATATCTATAAATGCACACATTTTTAGGCAAATTGAAATATACAAATGTATACTTATATGGTCTCTAAAAATTAATAAATCGATGCGCACAGTTTTGGCACAGAGAAAGAGTATCAGAGTTTCTTTTTCTTCATTTTGGATACATTAAATTTAATTAATTTATATTAATAAATGTTAAGCTTAACGTTCTTTTCTTTTCACTCGTTTAAGGACGTCAACGTCAGTTTTTTACCTTTAACTGGTAAAATTTTAATTAAAAGTCGTCTGGGCCCCTAAAGGGAAAGTTTCGTGTGATTTGTGGTCTCCGGTATCGGGGTCATTGGGCGACCGGCGCCAAATCAATTTCCAATAAACAAAGAATAATGAAATCACCAATTCATCATCTCAATGTCTGAAAGTTTCAATATACGTAGCTGGCTGCAATTCTATTAGATTTCACACAATTGGTATTGGAAAATAATCACTTTAATTTGAAATTGTGTCAGCCCACACACAGGACCATTCCTCGGAAATCAATTTAAAAAGGCCGCAAGTCTTGACTTCCAAAATAGAAAAACTAATTCGTGTAAATTGGGCTTTCTTATTGGAGGAGGCTGATATGCTCTACAGGTTGTGGTCTGGCCGCAGGATGTTGTATTACTCGCTGACAAAATAACCTTAAAAGTGTAAGGTAAAGATAAATATAATACATACATATCTAAAAAAAAAGTCATCTCGGTCAGAGGTGTTTTCGTTAGATTTAAATTTAATTTTAAACTTTAAATCGAAATAAACGTATAATGGGCTGAACATTTTTACTATTAATATATTTGTTGTATCTGGAGCAATACTTGGTTCATCCTGAAACAATACAAAATATATTACAAGTATAGGAGATTATATCGCCAAAGCAGAACGATTTTCCTGCATCGATAGGTGCATTATAATCTGGTAACTAGGAAAGGCTGCCTTCAAGCATAGTCTCATTCATCTTAACGCGAAAAATAATATTATTTTTCAAAGCAATAAGATATTAGAGAAGGGTTACGCAGGCTAGAGAAGGCACTTACAGAATATAGCCAATAATCGGTATTTGTTGGTATTGTTATCGGCTTATCGCTCATTGCGCTTTTATTAATTTGCAAATGCAGTTAAAATGCGGCTATATTTCCCCCGAGGTGTTTCCCCGGCATTGAGTTATTATATTTTCTGTTGTAGGATAACGATTGCTTCGTTTGTGTAATTGCTGAGCATATTTACCGGAGTCTATGATTGGAATTGTGTTATTTCGAGGAGTTCTGAGCTTAAGATATGCCATTGGTTTCAATTATCTTTTGGTTACCATCATTTCTTTATTTTTCACAGATTCAATTTCACCGTTGTCCTGATAATCTATAAATTTATTTATAATAAATGGAGAAACCACTTCACAAGACTTTAAATGTATGCTTTAAAGATTATAAAGAATTTTGCTGAAGAATTTGCGTTTTGTCCCATGGCAAAATGGGCACTTAACTCCGGTGATCGTATTGGGGTTTTTGGAATTCGCTTTGCACTTTTATTTGTTTTGATGAAACCGGAAAGAGTTGTTTTTGTATGCAATGGGTTTTACAGGGTATTTACTGGTAGTACATCTTTATTTTACAAAGTCTGGACTACATCACATCTTACAGGCTTTCGAAATGTCCACAAACTAGATCGGTTGCTACTTGCAATTATAAATAACTGAAAAAGAAAGAGTTAACTTAAGAAATTAAGAAATAAATTAATTTTCCCAGCCGTTCTTTATTTACTGAATTGCCCAGACATTCTGTAGCCTCCGTTCTTATATTATTTGTACATACAGCTAAATATCATATGTTGGAGACACATTTTCCATAATTATAAACTAGCTTGATTGATCTACAGGTTCATGCGCTTCCAGAACTCTTGGCTATAGGAGACCTCCGGTGTGGTGTCCGGACCCATTGCTGCACTGGCAACTAGCTCCTCATACGATCGAACGGGTGACCGGACTCTGGTCAGGCTACTCTGCGAACTGCTGCTTGTGGCTGTGTCCGGCTGGTGACCCGGTGACTGCGGAGATTCCGGAATCGGACAGAGAGTGGGTGCAGTGTGGGGACGTTGTGGCGCCAGTAGTCTCACATTGTCCGACCCCGATGTGGGAGCACTTACAGGTCGGCCTGCACTTCTTTTGACTTTCGAAGATGTTGGCTTGGCTTTACTTGAGCCGCCAAAAAGCAGCTCCATCTTGGCCATAGACTGCTGGAGCTTTAGACTCGGAGATTTGGTCACTCCCAGGGAAAGAGCCTCCAGACTGGAGCTGTCGCTGCTGCTGTCTAACAGGGGATTCGGGAACGGCAGGTCGAGAGCATCCTTAGCCTGACGGAGGAGCAAGCTCATCTCACCGTTGCTGCTGCTCCTCGAGGGTGTAATATCTGAAAGTTCCTTCGGCTTGACGACACTAAGGACCTTGGGCATCTCTGAGGGAATCCAGTCCGTCGATGGCTGCACCCGCTCCAGGTGTTCTATTCCGTCCACCTCCTTATTCCCTAGGCTAACTTCGGCCAGCAGTTTTTTGCGTGCCTCGGAAATGGCATTTGTGTAGTGATACTTGTCCTGGTCGTGACCCCTGTGCCTGTGCCCGTGCCCGCGTCCCTCCTCTTTCTCCGAGAGCAACAGCGGCGAGGACAACTTGGAGTCCAGCACCGGTGGCGGCTGGTTCTGCAATTGTTCCTCCCGCAGAGCCAGTCTGGCCGCATCTTCGTAACGCACTCGTCGATGCCAGTCCATGAAGCTGTCCAGGGTGCGATCCAACTGTTCATGCTCGGTCAGCTGAGCGGTTGATGGATGCCTTCGGCTCTTATGAGCTTCTTTGGCCAATTTCTGGTTGCTGGACATGTTGTTCTTTGACTTTTCCATGTAACTGAGGAAGCTCTGCTCCAGCAAGTCGCTCTCTTCTTCTAGCTGCTTCATGCGAGCTCTGGTGGGAGCCATAATAAAATACTTGGAATGATGAAATACAACGAATAAACTTACTTGGCACTATGTAGGGCCTCTTCAAAGGTTGGACCTTGAGAAGAACATCCTAGAGATAGAATAGGTGGTGGTGGTGGTACTTCCATCGTATTGGTCGCCACATCACGGACAGAAGGTTTCACAGGGGGTATTACGGAAGGGATAACGGAAGGTATAACGGAAGGTGTTGCGGAAGGTATTACGGAAGGTGTTGCGGAAGGAATAACGGAAGGTGTTGAGGAAGGTATAACGGAAGGTATAAGGGAAGGTGTTACAGAAGGTATAACTGAAGGTGTTACAGAAGGTATAACGGAAGGTGTTGCGGAAGGTATTACGGAAGGTATAACGGAAGGTATTACGGAAGGTATTACAGAAGGTATTACGGAAGGTATAACGGAAGGTATTACAGAAGGTATTACGGAAGGTATAACAGAAGGTATTGCGGAAGGTGTTGCGGAAGGTATTACGGAAGGTATTACGGAAGGTATTACAGAAGGTGTTGCTGAAGGTATAACGGAAGGTATAACGGAAGGTTTTTCGGAAGGAACTACGGAAGATCTGGCTTCTAGTGAACCCTTCGTTAATGGCTGGGAGGATCCTGATGCAGGAACACTGGGGCCTAGCACTGGAACACTGCTGGTTGTTTCCTCAACAGCCGAGACCTTTGCCGGCTCAGTATCATCCTCAGAAACGGTAACAGGATAGCCAGCGGGAGAAATACTATTTTAAACTGGTTATTAATAGAGTCGAAGGAAAGCAAACAAATCACAGACCTGGGGGCGTAATCTCTGGAGGGATGATCACTGGAAGTTGTGGGAGCGGCAGCCAGCTTATCAGGAGTGCTGACCGTAGGATCCTTAGAGATCTCCTTAGAGATCTCAACATCGTTTTTAGGAAATATAGATAGATTTTTAATTCCAACTAAAGCGCCAGGATCCTCGCTATCGATCCTGCAAAATCGAAAAGATGCCGCCAGGTGTGGATCTACGGGTAGATAAGCTGTGGAACCCGACGTTGCCAGTGCTAGCAACTGGTAGGGATAAGCCAAGGCAGGATAGGTAGGATTATGTCTAATGTTAGAGTTACTAGGATGAGGCGTTTCCTCCAGCACTGGAGCAGAAGAAGCTGCTGGATCAGGCAACACAGTTGGCAGGGGGTTGGACACCTTGCAGAATGTGAGATTAAGCGGATGAGGACCCGAATCCGAATCCTCAAATGCCGCTGTAGGTCCCTCCTGGCCGCCACCAATCCACATGGGCACGAGAAAGGTCACCTGGTCGGCGGCGATCTCGGTCTGCTGTATCTTCTCCACGAGCAGATGGTGATGGGTCTCGTAGTGCACCAGCAGGCGAAAGATATTCTGGACCAGACTCTGAGTCTCCGCCGATGATTGCGAGTCCCGGCCGAATCGTCGGAACAGGTTCTGCGGATAATTTAACAAGTTTACAAAGAAATTTCATTCAAAAAAAGATTTTAAGAGAAAAAATCGTACCCGCCAAGAGTGCTGACGCCGGTTGAGTCTTAGCATCTCTGCCTGGTGGCGCAGCTTCACCAGATGGATCTCCTCTAGGCGCTGCTTCTGCAGCTTGAGGGCCTTGTTCAGGGAGAGCTCCACCCGCTCCAGGAATATCTTGCCGCTGGTGCTGTGCAGCATCTCTTTAATCCACTGATCGTAGGACCGCTTAGGCTTGGGCACCTCCGAATAGACTTGGGTTGAGGCATCGCTCTGCGACTTGGTGGCCTCCGTTTGGGTGTGAATGCTAGTCCTGGGAGTCGACTTCTTGCGCGTGGCTTGGGCGGCTGTGCTTTTGGTGGCGACATGCACTTGGGTGGAGGTATCCTTTTTGTTCTTTGACTGTTCGTGCTGCTGCTTCTGCCGCCCCTCCTGGACGCCCATGAAATGGCCATGCCCGAATCCCTCGAGGTATCCCTCCTCGAAACCCTTCCGCTGACCCACCGCATGCTCCTGTTCCATGGAGAGATTCAGGACGTTGCCCAGCAGCTGGACACAGCCGCAAACGTCGCTCATCAAGGCCTCCATTCGCTGCACGGACACGTACATCCTGGCCTGCGGCTTGCGTGATTTCTTGTGGGCATTGTTTAGGGACTCCCGGATCACCGCCAGACTGGAGAGCTGCTCGGGATGCAGTGGCACCAGCGGCGGCAGTTCCACCTCGTCAACGGGCAATATAATGGGCCCCACATCGGAGTAGACCACATCGTCCGTGTTGCTGGTCTTCTTGGTCTTCTTTTTGGGCGCTTGCTCCGGTGGAAGCTTGATTACCGGCTCACCCGGATTAAAGGTCTTCCCCGCCTTGGTTAGGCGGTCGCGTTCGCGCAACTCCCGCTGGATGAGTTGCTCGAACGAATCCTCGGCTATCACCTCCACTGGCGGAGCACAGGATTGGGTTAGCAGGCGGAGATTCTTCAAGAGCTGGCTCATCTGCTGCTCGACGGAATGCAGGGACTGAGAGACGCGGGGTCCCACAAAGACGCTCCGGCCGTCGGCGCCCAGTATCAGTTCCTGCTCCTCCGTCTGGTAGAGGCGACTGGTATCCACCTCCGGTCGTGCTTCCAGGCAGGCCGACGGCTCCGTTTGAGAGGCACAATCTACCGCCTTGTGCTCCTTTTGTTGCCTTTCCTGCTCGTCTTGGACTATTGCCAGTCGCCTGATCTCCACCAGCGACCGCATGAGAGCCATCAGTAGACTCTGAGTCTGTCCCGACAAATCCTCCACATAGTGGCCCTCCACTAACTGGTTAAACTCGGGATCTGGTGGCAACTCCTGGCCGCCGCCGCCCAGCACAGCGCTAAGGACCTGCTGCAGTTCATCGGACCGGAAACGGAATTCCGGCCGGTTCTCGAACTTGGGCAGCATATTGCGTTGGGGCATCTCGCTGCAGAAGACGGACAGGGTGAAGTGACAGTTCTGGGAGTGCAAGAATTCCGCCACCAGAGTGGGCAGAGCCTTGGCCAGCGGCGAGTGGAGGAGGGCGTGCGATTGGGCGATCTGCAGGCCGGCGGCCTTGTTCAGGAGCTGACCTGGAGAGGTGCTTATATTAATCCTTGAAAGGCAGACAAAAGGTACTCCTTACCCAGCGCTGTGTTATTGAAACAGTTAATAAGTTCCACACGCAGGTGGGCATGCATCTCCCGGGCTATGCCCTCCTGGTCCAGCCACTTGCGGAATCCCTGCTCGAACTGTTGCTGCGGCAGCTTGGACAGCTCATCGAGCTGCGTCCTCAGGCGATCCGCCTTGGAGTCGCTGATCCCCGCAGCCGGCTGGGTATTCACATTTTGCTCCTGTTCGGTAGTGGCGGTGGATCTGTGCTCTGCTTTTGCTTGACTCTCCAAGGGACCTAATATTACAAATATATAATTAATATATTTATGTTTATTTAATTTGCAGTTGGCTTACCTCTTTTGACTCCTCTTCCATAGACGCTGATCGCTCGGCTTATTCCTGATCCCAGCCTGTTTCTTAGGCTGCCGGCTGCCTGCTGACGCTGCCTGGGATTCGCCATTGCCAACCTGCTCCGGCCGGCCGTCTGATCCCCGTCGGCGCTGGCCCGGCGGTGCTGTCTTACCCGCTGGGCCGCCACTGCCGCTGCCGCCGTTGCCTTGTCCCGCTTCTGCTGTTCGTCCCGCTCCTCCCGCTGCCGCTTGGCGGCCTCGTGCTTGCGCTCCCGCTCGCAGGGCATCCCTCTGGCGGGAGTCGCGTCCCACTGCTTGGCCCGAAACGAGGCCGTGGTCGTCGTCGATGTTGACGGCATTTAACGGGTTTTTGCGAATAGGATTTAGGAATAGGTTTCGTTGGTGTCGCGTGCGTCCGTCGTGTGCGAGTGAATTGTATTTGCCAGGTGTGGCAAGGGGCAAGGTAAATGCGGCACTGCAACAACCACCAGCAGAGTATCGTGCATTGAAAGTGACAGGTGTTGCGATGCCTGCTCGGTACGGGGGAAAAAGTGCCTGACGGCGCCCAGGGGTAGGTGCACTCAGGCGAGAAGGACGCTCAGCTGTTGAGGTCACAGGATCACAGAATCTTAGTTTATATAACAAACAACTAAACGGAGTTTATTTCAATATTTAAGCAAATTGTAATTCGGCATACATAAGTTAATAATAATAAATACATTAACAAATATACATATATAGTCAGTATTTAAATAGATAAAACATGTTATTATTTAAATTAACAAGGCTCCAAGGCTTTTGTTTTTTATGTTTATACTTTTGTTGAACTTAACTCTAATAATTTGCTATAATAATAATAACCAAAACTGTAAGAACACATTTTCTGCTTAACAAAACAAATAATATATTGTAGTAAATACAATTTTAATTACTGTTTCTTTTTTCTCAATAAGAAATGTCAATAAAACAATAAGAAACACGCACCAAATAAAACAAAAACAAAAATAACCAACAGCTGCTAAGTAAAAATTTGAATTTAAATTATCGATTATGGCTAATCGATATTCTTCTTTTCCGATAGTTGAGTGTGGTATTTTTTTGCAAGCTGACAAGCTCTAACTGCTACACACAAAAGCGCGCAAAGTGCGAAATATATTTTGAAATGACGTATAACATATACCATACATATAAACAAAAAAGGTAAAGCTTTAAAGAGAGAAGTGAAAGTATGTTCATGCATAAGTACATGGGTTGCTATCGAAATTTAATAAAGTCGAAATGCAATAAAACCAACCATATATTATGTCTAATTTAGTTTCACATCAGTCAGCTTCAGAGAGTATTTGTAATCATTTTGGTATTTAAAGACAATAATGCCTGTTTTTTTTATTAAAGAAAACAACTGTAAAGCCCAAGCTAAATAGAAAATATATTTTATTTATAGAACCCACAAGCAATTAAAATAAAGAAAGCTTAAATAGCTTTAGTTTTGCAAATAGGATTCATGCATTTTAGTATATCAACAGTGGCTATTATCGATAGCCGATAACAATCTGTCAATTGGCTGTTTCTAGGAAAAAAAAACAACGTAAATATGAAATTTGCATTGCCGCGTTTGGTTTGAAAAAATGTATTTACGTGCAAGCTTTTATTATTACAAGAAGTCGCGATTTCGGGACTTGAATTCTGGATGTCCTCACATCTTCCCATTAACTTCAATACATTATATTCAGCTTAATTTTAACTGGCAAATATTACTGCTACTATGCATCACTGACATTCCGAAGATCCCCTAAATAATCGTTAATAAAAACGAATTGTTTGCAAAGTCTAAAGTGTCTATAAGGCAATATATTTTATGAGACTTGCCTATATATTAGCTTGAAATGTTTTCTATTTACAAAAAAATGGCAGTAGCCATAACAGTCATTCTAAACAGACTTTTCATCATTAAGAAATAGTCCCATAGGTCATATTTATTTTGTATCTATATTTTATAGATATTTACTGGATTTTCGACTTGAATTATGTCGAGTCTTGTTTATATTTAGATATTTTTTATTCTGTGATTTTATATCTGCTACTGTTTTTATATTTAAATGCAGCTCAGACAAAATTCTTCTTAAATTATTTTAACATTAACATGAAAATAATACAAAATCGAATAAAAATCAATTCTTTTCAAAAAGCAATTAAAGGTTTTAAATAAATTTATCTAACTAAAACACCACCCACCAATCTAATTTTACTTCAAACAATATTATGTTTTAAATGTATAATATTAAATAAAGAAATTAAATAACTCTTAGTAAACTATATCCTCCTAATTTTAATATAATTCTAGCTTCTACATGAGCCTTTGCTAATCATAAATGAACTAAAAATAATAATAATTTAACTAAAAATGCAAACAAACATTCAGACAGCACGCCATTAGTACATTTCCTCGCAAACTTTACCTATGTATACTTTCTCCTATCGCGTCTACTAACACCTAATCCTAACAAGCACGTGCTTGGTGGGTAAATCATTAAATACTAATTTATTGAACCAATAAGAATACAAACTGACGATCACCTATTACTTATTTTATTTTCCAGGAGCGACGAAAACAGTTGAAGCTGAAGAAGAATTGTTTGTTAGCGGATTATTGAATTTCTTATATTAATATTCTCAAAGTTCCCTTTTGTTAAAATCGAAATCTGTGAGAATTTGTAGGAAATGAAAATATCAAATAATCATTCAAGGAAATTCATTTTCGTGCAGCTTTTTCGGAAGTGGAAACGGAAAATCTGTAGGAAATCAGAATATAATCATGACTCTGAGTATTGCAAATCCGTCGTCTTATAATAGCATTTAAGTGGCATTCAAGTCAACTCCGTTCGCATCGCGCTAACTATTGTATGTGTTTAACTAAGCTAATATTAACATATAAAGATTTATAAGTAAGTATATGTGCACCTGCGCCTGCGCCTGCCGCCTGCCCCTTCTATTGACAACTGCAAAATGTGATTACGCCGCCATGGCGAGTGCAGTGGCGATATTAGCAACGGGCAGCCTCCTCCCTTCGGATGCCTTCGCCTGTGCGCCCACTTGGATTTGTTAGCGTCTGTTGCTGCAATTATTTATTTATATACCCTAGCAGAGGGTTCTACAATTACAGGGAACACTAGGCTCTCAGCTTAAAAAGTAATATCGACTGCAACTGTGGCAGTAGTTGAGCAATCTGATCGAATACTCCTGATCTTCAATCCTTTTTTGTTTTTGTTTTATATAAATATTTACAATTCTTAATGTGTTCTTCTAAAATCCTACGACTATATTTTATAGCTTTTTAGGAACATTTGAAAGGGTATATAAACTTCGGCTTTGCCAGGTCAGTTCTTTTTCTTGTTTATTTATGAATGTGTTGCTTGATGACTCTCGACCGCTTGATTGGCTTCAATCCCGACCTTGCCGGGGCCAAAGGCCGTACCCAACCCTGTGGCAAAACCTCTGGACGGAATAAATCTGTTAAATCATGATTGGGCACCGAATTTACAGATTGAAGCCAGCCACCTTTGAACTGGGGTCTTCTCTTTTCTGTTTTGGTAGCTTAAAGATACGTTCTTTAAGGCAGTATCTTAGCTTGGGTTAAAGTGTCGAAAAAGGAAAAGTTACAACTTGAAATATAATATATATTTCAGTCGTATTTAATGATAATTCAAAATCGAATTGAAATAATTTGTTTGCAAATTAAATAAAATTAATCAAAGTGTTGGAAGTGAACTTGAACACATACTCGTACATCGAAAGTACATAATTATATGCCTTGTATATGTATATGCAAATCAAAGTGTTAGGATCTCAAATTAATTTCTTATAAGCTACTGGATTGTAAGTGTAGGGAAAATTCTATAATTTAAATCCAAAAACAATTTATTTAAAAATAAGTTACATATAATAAATTTCTCAATATCATATGATATTTTATTTATTCAGTCCGCTGTCTAGCACGGCCAATTAAGTATTATGTAATTATAATCTGGTTAATCTGGTCTGGTTAAGGTGATATAATTTTTACCGGCAATGACCGGCGCCCTGTAATCTTAAGAACTTTATACCTAATGCCTGAAATCGGAGCAATACGATACTCTGCTAGCTTTAACTATTTTGAGCTGCGTACGAAATGAATAGTTTTTAATGTTCATTGATAAGTAACTCCTGGGGCAAGGCGTTATTAAAAATAATAAATAATAAATAATAACACCTATTAATAAGTGATTTCTAGGTTTGTTTATAAAGAAAATACTAAAAAAGATTCTACAGTGACTAAGAAGAGTTAATCAATTTGAATTCATCATCTAATATAAGGAGTAAACAAGATTTTTGACCCCAAATGTTTTTCCCATTTTCCCCGCTTTTAAGCGTCAAATTGAGTCAACCGACTGACTTCCTGGCTTTATATTATATATATTTTCTGGACAGTCTATAACGGTGGGTTCGGGTTAATGGAAATCGGCAGTGAACGAACTCATCCAATTAACCCGGAATGATGATCTCAAGGAATCAACAAACTTCTCTAAGTTCAAGTTACTTTAAACTTTTTGCAGCACCCAAAGATCAGATAAAGTTTTTAGGATATAGGAAAGAGCCACTAAAATGATACAAATATCATATATATATATATATGTATAAGATATAAATAAATATATTTAAGCTAATATATGGATAGAATTAACGAAATGACAGGAATAAGTTTATTACAATTTATCCAAAATAGTTTATCTGTGATGACTAAGTCGCAATTAAGAATGTTTATAAATATAAACGACGTACCGTGGCTTAAATTAATGGCCAGAATGGCTTCTTTTACTACCATGGCTCATGGAACCGGCAATTGCGAAATTAATATCTGGCGTTCTTTGTTTTTGGGCTCGTTTAAATTTAATTGCATTTAGTGTGGTGGCACTTGAATTTTTTAAATTGTCATTGCTAGTTGGCCATTTTAGCTCTGTGCCGATAAACAATTTCATAATTCAGATTTAACGTTTTTAAGTCCAGCGTTTTGGAGCGCTGGAGTCATTTTTTTTTTTTGTTTTTTTTTACGATTTCAGCCATAATGGCTTTGGCAATTATGCGCAAATGATAAGCAGCCAAGCGCAACTTTTGGACATTTTTACGCGGCTTTCGCCGGCGGTGGACACGGGGAATGCGAATCCGGCTGAGAATGAGAATGGTTCTGGTTCGTCTAATTTCCGGGGAGAGAGAGGTGGAAGAGTATCGAGTCAGAGACAGAGGCTCTGATTTTTGATACAAAACCACTTGACAATTGCTTACACTTGGCCACAAGAATTTCCATACTTACAATAACATATTTATTAATGTGTCAGGCGGGAATTGGAGAACTGTGATAAGACCAGTTCGTGTTGTTAATATCAAAACATTATCATATCAAGGGGTCTGTCCTGCTGAAACCTTAGAATAGGTAACTTTTCAAGAATCGTTTTCTTAGAAGTTGTCTAAAGTTGGATAATAACAATGGGAGGTATTTAAGTAGCATCACCAGCCGAGTCGACCTAGCCATGCCCGTCTGTCTATCTGTCCGTCTTTTCGGTTTCTCTTAGTTTTCCAAAATAGACTTTTTACTTTTGCAAGCAGTATATACATATGTATGCCGGAACGACATATTTTTGCTATTTTTGATTACTATATATAAAAAACAATCTTCATGCATGCTTCCTAAGTATAATATTAAAAGCAACCTTTAAATTTCATGCAAATCAGAATACTATAGCATATAGCTGCTACAGGAAATATCCGACGAAATTGCAATGGTTTTAAAACCTAGGCTCCGTCCGAAGTTAGCTTTCCTTACTTGTTTTTTTTTAATTTTTTTTGTTTAATACTATAAAAATATATATGTTATAAGACTCTTTTTTACCGAGGATACAATTCCTTTAAGGTATACAATACAATTCCTTACCAAGGATACAATTCCTTCGAACATTGCTAGGGCAATAGCACACTTCCGTTTATGCCATTCACATGTCGCCGAAAAATGTAAATGTAGCAGTGGAATTGTCTACATTCAGAATGTGATAATATGTAGTAGTGGAACTATAAAATCTATTATTACAAGTACAACAAATATATATGTAATACTCAGATAAATTATTCACCTTACAGTTTATGTTTTTTGTGTGAAACTTCAACCTTAGGTAGAAATAAATATTAAAAAAAAAACGCAACTCTATTCTTAAAAGTCATCGCCTTGCTTATATCATTCTTGGGTTCCGATTCATTACTTCGGAGCTGGCCGGAATCAAAATCGTAATCGGAATCGCTCCCGTCCAGGTACAAAGTGCGCACGTTATAGCCCTCTTTACATGCCCGACTGACTCTCTAAATTGGCGCTAATTTGGGGATTTGTGGTTTTCTAAAGGGATTTTGTGTATTTTGACATTTCATTGGAATTAAGTACAGTTCTCCAATGTCCGTGGCCTGTAATTATTTCTTCCCCCAAAAATATGGACTAATTAATTGCGTGTCACGAAACACGGAAATTGTGTTAGAATTAAAAAAAAAGTAGGAACAGTTAGAAACAGATGCGTGCCGATATCTGAGAAAGATTTATAAAAAGTGTAACTGTGGGTATATTGTAAAAACGAATCTCACAATGAGTTTTCTTTTTTTTATTTCCAAAATACAGATTAAAAATTGAGTATTTTACAAATAATTTAAGTTGTAGTTTAATCTAGTTAAAAAGTTTAAAAAAGTCTCAAACAATGCTGATGGAAAAACATGTATAGTGCAACATGTTGCTTGGGACATTGATTAAAATAAAATATTTAAAAAATGCAATGTTTTACAGTCAAACTAAATGTATTTTAATGGAATACCAAATTAAACTCCCTAAATTAAGTAATTTTATTGAAAACCGATTTAAAACGTTTATGTATCGATTATTAAGTTTATTTTAATTTCTTTTTAAGCGCCGGACACATATTTTGCTGATGGGCAACATGTTGCCTGCATGGCGATGGCCTCAGCAACATGTTGCTGCTCTGGCTCTGGCTCTGGCGCTGTCTTTGCTGCCGCCCACACATGCGCAACAACAGCAGAGGAGTTGCGCTAGAAGTTGGCGATCACTGTGACGTCGACGCTGGCCGAGGCAGCGAGCGTGGCGGCTTGGCAGCGGAATTAAATAATTTTCCGTAAGCGCGTTTAGTCAAGCTCAGTTCAATTGCGGCTAGCATTGTTGGCGGACGTCTCAGTCGCAGTTTCAGCTTCAGTTTCAGCTTCCTTTATACATTTTGTTTTTTTTTACCTGTGCTAACTGTGCGAGCAAGAGCGGAAGCTCGAGAGAGAGAGAGAGAGTGAGGAGAAGAGAGGGAGAGCCAAAAGATGCAGCTACAGAAGAAGTGAAGAATAATATATATATATGTATATGTATGTGCATATGTATGGAAAGCCGCCGTGTGTGAAGTAAACAACTTTAGTGACCGAAAAACCTTTAAAAACAAAACATATACAAATATACACTACTGGCCAAAATAATAAGTACATAGGTATAGGTATCATTTCTTGAGACAT
>JAEIIG010006829.1:0-15430 GCA_018904695.1 Drosophila parvula | reverse complement strand
TTGGCCAAAGAGAGCAGCTCTCTTGAGAGCACTATACAGATAGAAAATATGTTTACACTAATCATCCTCCTGCTGCATTCTGAGCCTCTGGTACATGAAACCAAGCATTACATCAATTTGTAAGGGGAAACCTACTGATTGGGGACTTGTTGTTGCCGAAATAACCACAACAAGTGCACTCTTCTTACATTTCGTGTAACAGGCGAACAGAAAACAGACTACAAACTACACTACAACATTTACCCCATATACTTAAAAAAAACCCTTTCAAAATAAGTGAATTTTTGTTAATTAACGTAAATATTATTATTCTTTAAGTCCGAAATAAACTTACATATATCTAATAGTGTTTGTGCTCTGGCTAATACTAAAAATTTACAAATACATAAATAACTAAACCAAACACTAAGTCTAATTCATGAAGTATCACGTATTCAGGATTGGTTCATGCCGTCTCCAGGCGTGTCTGTACGTAGTGCCGCTCTTTTAGCAGATCGTCCAACTGCTGCTCCTGGTAGTAGACCACAAACTGGGCCGCCGACACCTGCTCGAAGATGGCGCATATGCTGGGCTTCAGGTTGTAAAAGAAGAGCAGCTGTCCCCTCTGATGGAAGTCACTGATCAGAGAGTCGATAACAGTCGCTGTCGTGAAATCGGCTCCATAAACATGAGAGGCATCGATGACCACGGGCAGATTCTGACGCATAGACTGCTTGTTGACCAGATTCCTCACATAATCAACCGACGGAAAGATGAGGCAACGATCTGGCGTTATCATGGAATACTCCACGCCAGACTGTGTGGTGAGGAGTTCGGTGGTAAGCTTGGGACGCGCGGCATGGTATAGAATGAAAATGACGTTGAGTCCCACACCGATCAGGATGCCCCACTCCAGAGGTAAGACCAAACAGGCAACGAATGTACCCACTCCAGGCACCAGATCACTTCCTGTAATATTATAATAAGATTTTATTTAATATGTTTAAAGTTGATCTGCTATTAATACTCACTTTTCGATCTCCACATGGGCTTGACCACCCTGACCTCAATCATGAACACCACAGCGGCTATGATGATGGCGGCGAGTGTGGGCCGGGGAATGAAGTAGAAGTAGGGGGTGAGGAATACAAGGGCGATCATCACCAGGCCACCCGAGTAGATATTGCTCAGCGGTGTACGGACTCCACTAGCATTGTTCACTGCCCCTCGGCTCAAGGCTCCTGTTCCTGGGAAGGCCTGGACGAAGGAGTTGAATATGTTGGCTGTTCCAATGGCGATCAGCTCCTGAGAGGCATCCACCGGCTTTCCGTTGGCTGCAAGCATTAAAAATTAGTTAACAAGAGCATGTGAAAATTTAGTTTTGCTCACTCACCGAAGGCCTTGCAAATAGCTATATTTTCCATGAGTGAGATCAGTGGAATCACCACCAGGCCGGAGCCCATACTGTGCACCATCTCCACGAATCCCTGCGCGACTCCATTGGTCGTCTCATTGGCACCCAGCGAGGTGGGCGGCAACTGCAGGCTGGGCAGACCGGGAGGAATCTCACCCACGACTCGAAAGGGGGCTCCGTGCTCCTCGCTGTGAAGCATGTAGCCCATGGCACAGCAGACCACCACCAGGATGGCGTTACGAGCGGTGCCCACGATCCACAGGATCTTGTTGACAACCCGCTGGAAGGCGGAGCACTCCTCCTCACTGGCTGGTCCAATGCGACACGAGGAGAGGCTGCGCATGAGCAGCAGCACAACGATGCAGGTGAGTCCCAGGACCGTGTCGCCTGCCCGCGTATGCTCGATGTTCTGGAAGACTTGCGTCCAGATCTCTACGAAGGTGTTGCCCTTGGCCGTGATACCCAGCACGCTCTGAATCTGGGAGGTAAGGATAATGAGCGAGACGGCGGAGGTGAAGCCCGAAGAGACCGGACCCGACACAAAGTCTATGAGAAATCCCAGCCCAAAGAGGCCCATCAGCAGTTCCACTATACCGCTGAGGAGACAGAGCAGCACGGACTTCTGCCAGGATCCCTGGGCGGCCTGGTAAGTAAGCAGTGCCACAATCGCCGAAGGACCCATCGGAACATCCTTGCAGCTGCCCAGGAAGATGTAAACGAAGCAGCCCACAAAAGAGGCGTACAGGCCGTACTAGGGTAAACAAAAATAATATAATTAGGATTTTGATTATTTTTTTAAATCAAATTAATTAATACTTACAGCTACGGGTAGTCCGGCAATGCCCGCATAGGCCAGCGCCTGTGGAATGACGGTGAGGCCCACGGTGATGCCCGCGACCAGGTCGCCCACTGCATCCTGGCTGTTGTAGCGCGGCAGCCAGCTGACGATGGGCAGGCGCTTGTGCAGGGTCTTGCGGTTGAAGGTCCGCCGGCTACAGTCTTGCAGCCAACTGCGGGTGCAGTCGAGCGTGCTCAGCGGTGGCTTCACCTTCTTGCCGTCCTCGGTCACTGGATAGGTCGAAACGAGAGCAAAGAAATGGGTCAGAGATGCCGGAAGAGTGAGTAAATGGAATTGCAACTACTTGGTTTTAATCGCCTCTGATTCATAATCATAATCATAAACACGTACTAGCGAGCACCACGCTCCATCTGCTTCCACTACTCCCACTTCCCCCCTTTACGCCGATCTCAGCCAGTCGCATTTATGTTTGCTTTCTGGTATTGTAATTGCTTACGTTTTTATTTTATTTTTTTTCCGAGTCTTTCCATGATCTACGCGAATTTCATTGCCAAGGCCTGGGGGGGGGCTGCAGCCTAACGGCTGAGAAAACGTGGAAAACAATTGCATTTATCTCCGAGTGGGGAGCACGAGGCGTATACTTGATGCTGCATTTTCACTTCCAATTCGATTAGATGTCGGAAAAATTGGCTGAATTCCAGTTAACTAATTTAATTGCACGTCAGCTAGGAACTAATAATGAAATCCACAGTAATTTGTGGTGAAAATTTCGAAATAAAAAAGCTTGGGAAGTACTTCGTTGCGTAATAAATTGTTTGTTAAGCTAATACTGTAAATTCGATAGTTGCCTTTCGTGATTCTGAAAAATCATTAAATCAGTTCTAATTTGATTTTGCAATTCTCTATTCTGTAGTTAATGGACACAATCGTTTAAGCCATTGAAGCCACTCTAATAATTTAATGGTAATTTGGGCAAAAATAAAAACTATAAATCAAATTGTTGATAATTAAACTATCTTTATATCTGACTATGCGCCCAGTTAAGTCTAAAACTAAAAAAAAGCGAAGCTGTTTTCAGCTTGTTAATATAAATTAAAATTTCAAATAAAAGTGTAGACTTTACGAGATACCGTATACAGTGATTTTTTTCTATATAGTTTAAGACGTTAACTGTAATTGTTATTCATATTTTTAAGCCAAACTAACTTGATTTCAGCTTGTCAAAATTACGAGATCCTACGAAAATGACAAGATCTTCAACTTATTTATGGAGATGATGTTATAGTTATGTTACACTTACGGATAAACTCCTTGGATCCTTGGGAGCCCACGCGGTTGCCACTGCCATTCTGGTCCGTGAGATTGGTGCTGATGCTAATCGTTGAGCACTTGAAGCCGTCGTTGAAGTACACATGATCCGATGCCGGATTCGACTTCATTTTTAGTCAGTGGTCCGAAACAAATAAAAAAACAACAAACACTGCGAGCGAAATTCAGGTTAATTAGGGTTCCCCGTAAACTAATTTCGTCCGGGAAGGCACCAGATGACACTAGATGTATATGCAGACACTCGCGTGGGGCCGTAGATGCATCTATTTAGTCTATAGATCTATAGGTGCTGCTAGGTAGCTAGGTAAAAGGTATCTGAAAGATGCTTGACGCTCGCCCGCTCGGTTCTGGTCGCTGTGCTCTTCACACGGCAGCGTTTCGAACGAAACTGTTTTGTACTTGATGCGAACCTTGTCTTTTATAAAAATCAAAACTTTGTTGACGCTCCGCTCTGTTATTGCCGTTCGGCGTCTTCGTCATTGTTGTTTTTGCTGTGTATATCGAGTCGGCGGGCCTCAGTTTCGGGTCTGAAGCTAGCTCGATATTATTGTTGGGAACCCAGCTAGCTAAACTGATAATCGAGCCGAGGGAAAATGGATAAAGACAGCAGTTATGAGATTCCCATTGCGTGATTCGGAACCTTTTCGAAGCACTTAGTGCTGTTTGTGTCTCCGATTTCGGATTTTCGCTCATCGGGGAGAATCAAAAAGGAAAGGAAGTTGTAAATTCTTTTCGTATTAGTCCATAATTATTTGCTTGGCTCGGCATTTTTTCGGAGCACTCGACCAACACGTGACAGAGCGGTCGACATTTGTTGTTGTTTATTTCTCCACCTATATATTTCTGAATAACTGGAATGGAAAGTTACCCAGAACTCTGAGCGGGGGAGTCCGAAAAAATGACCAAATTATGGGCAATACATTTCTGGGATTTTCATGAGGAAAATTTTCCACTTATTAAAGGCACAGGTACAGGTATCTTTTCCTTTGTTTTCGAGACGTTTCCAGTCGGGGGTTTTTCACCTATCACGACACAGGTAATGTGCTAAGACCTCTGGCTGACCCAAACCAGATTGGACCGGACCGCTCTGCTGCAGACGAAATCACTCTCTAAAAGCGTGACCGAGAGCTGCATTTCATGTCATGCATATGGAAACCCGTAGAGATATTCTCAAAGAGGAGCCATATTTCGATTTGGCTTTTATCTAAAGTGTTTCGATATAACTTTCCAGAACATCCTTTGTTTGGAGTGAATACAAATCATAGGTAATTTTTTAAATATTGAAAATTTTTGTTATATTTTTGATGAAAATATTGCAAACAATCAGTGAAAAAAAGTATTGTAAACAAAATCAAAGTATTTTTGAAGTTGTCTTTAGAAATTATGCGTTTTCTAATTATTATCCTAACTATTTTCAGGAATTAGTACTATTAAACTGTTCTTTATTATTACTATTATCATTTTTCTTATTATTACACATCGCTGAGGTTTCCAGACATTCAAATGATTTATGAACAATCTGAGGAAATCAAAACCTTTGCCAAGTTCGCCCTAGAAATAGTTGCGTCAAGTATTCTGAATATTTCCGAGATGAACTTGACACTATATAAGCGAAGACCCCAGGCTAGGCAAACAAAAGGCGATACCAAAAAATGTCATGGGTAAATAAATATTTAAATGCACGGCTTAGTGACAGCTTGGGGTCGAATTGGTTTTCGATGGAAATTCGAGGCTTATATTGTGCCCTAACCCATTGCAAGATGATTTTGTATAGGCTTAAAAAGTTTGTGATTCCCGAACTAAAATGCATTCAGAAGGTTGTCGTGTATTTTCATTTAGTTTTAGTTTGAAACTTTCTGAGCAACCGTCACAGTTTGCTTTATGGAAATGATCTTGCTAATTTACGACACTATTTTTTAGAACTGCACTTGAAATACGAAATAAACATTAACATTCAAGAAAAAAATTCACCAAAAAGCTTCCTAGACAGCTGATACTGTGACAAATGGAAATATTTAAATTAATTGAAACGGGCTGTGATAAAAGGCCATAAATATCACTGTCTTTATAGCTGGCCAAGTTCAAAGACGGAGAAGCAGGCGGTTTCGTTACTGATACTTACTGTTTGAGGGGTATATAAGGCTTAAGGAGAATTTTAAGAGCGTAAAACGTCTATGTCTCTACGGCCCGTAATACACTCTTCCTCACTTTATCTTTCGTTTTAGGCATTTTTAAAGGATTTATTCTACTTGAGTTCAAGCTTCAGCCCGGAATTATCGTATTAATTATATTATCTATTATACTCCGCAAAAGTTTGAACCGTCAATGGGATTCAAGGATGCTTAGAGGAAATGAAAATGTGAGGAACTAGTTTTCGTCAAAAGTATAAATAAAAGATTTCCTTAATAGAAAAGCCTGCTTAATAATTAAATTATGTAATAAGAAAGAAGGGTTTAAAAACCTCCTATCTTTAAGGAAATTATATTTTGTATTGAGTATATCCCAGGTCTGCACTCAACTGTTTTAACACTCTTACACGTTTTGAAACCACTTTATGTTTTGGGGCTTTTTTTGTTGTGCATTTTGTTTCCTAAACGCAGTCCAATGACTTGAATAGTATCGGTCAGGTGGCAAATTGTTGCAACAACACATTTATTATTATTTTTTGTATTTTTAAGATAGATACGTCAAGACGCCGGTAACTGGTTTCATTCAGCTCTCAATGAGCTGATCTTGTAGGAACTGAGTGTGATTTGGCGGCGACGCTCCTTCTGCCGAGTCTTTAAGCTAATTTTGGATGATGTCAAACGAGCTGGCGCTGGCGCTTGCCATAACGCCGCGAAAGTCTTTCTATATATACATTCTCCAAAGGCATTTCCCTTTTGTTTTGGTTTATTTTTAACTATTTAAGAGCTCACACACTTTGAAGGTGAGTGGGCGAGGGATCAAGTTTGTGCGAAATGTGGGCGTGTAAGTCAATTGGCCTGCACTGGAATCACCGGGACTGGACTGGAGCTAATTGCCTTCAAATTAAAAACTTCCTCAACGAAATAATAATTGTATTTAATTAAAGTTTGCTCATACGCACTTAAATATTACACATATTGCTCTGCCCGCCTCGAGGCAAACACGTGTTCGAACTTTGCACCCCGACAGGTGTGTGACCTTTGCCACAGAAATGTCTCCGACGAAAGTGGGCTCGAATAACTAAACACACTTTAGCTGCGATAATAGCCAGATATTCTCGTGACTTTCTCAATGCCTTTGGTTTGCTCTCTAATATTTGGCGCCACAAAACATAATAATCTGGCTAATAAGCCCACAAAGTGGCCAACAGGAAGCACAGATGTTCAATTAATTGTTCAATTACATTTCGTTGTTCAGTTGTTGCTGTCCGTCCGCTTGTTATCCATTTGTTTGTTTGCTCATTTTTTTTTAGTTTCATTTGACTGTTTTACGGCTCAAATTACAGGGCCAATTGCGAAATATATTTCGCATGACTTCCAAATCGTCATAAAGGGCGTAGCGAACAGCGTGGGCGTGGCCGATCGCTGTACAATTTCTACGAAAAAAACAAACGGACAACGAACTGTCGCCCATGTCAATTAAATGCGTTCGGTTTGTTTTTAGATTTCGGATTCGACTTTTTCTGCCTTCAATCGTAGCTGAATTACTATATATATATGTAAATATATTTTGCTGTATTTAACAAAGCCCAAAAGGGATTGGGTTTTGCGAAAAATGTGAGACTTATCGCAAGAAAATTACGTATACAACATGTTACTCCATATTATATTATTATATTTGCATATTGGCTTAGATAAATGCATGTTACACATATTTAAAGAGATTAGAAGGATTTTACCTTAAGGTTTTCCGTTAGAACGTGTTCGGAAAAAGTTATTCAGGAGATGAGGTAATCTGAATTCATTTTTCAAATATTTTTCGGCACTTTGCTACCTTCAAATGGACTTCATTTTTTATTTAGAAAACTGTGCTAACTACTAATCCAATATTGTGTAGTAATATCGGATTTCTTTTTGGCCTCTTCTGCCTTTCTCATGAATGGCTCAATTGTTTAAGTCAATGTCGGGGGCATAAAAATAGCTTGTTTATATTCGGTGTTCACAGATTTTTTTTTTTTGCAAACTATTTACTATGAACTCGGTTCGCCAGCCAGAGAATGTGCATTTAATGATAATCGAAAACTAAAGCAAACTGATTCTGTTGAAGTAACTTAAGTAAGGGAACTGTTTGGGAGAGGGAGACAAAGTTACAATACCCTCGTTAGTTCATAATTATTTGACTAAATGAGTGATTAATCGCAGGGCAAACAATATCAAATTTAGAGCCTCATAAAACGGGTTTCCTAATCTAAATCAGAGTCTGTATATGTCTGGTCCCAGAGGGGGGATTGCTACCGGCTTTTATTTGCTTTGAATATTTATGACTCGATTGTTTATATTTGATGGCGCGCAGTTTTTTGATAAGTTTGCGATTTTTATGCAAAACGCGTTTCCCTCGTCGATTACGCATCAAAGGAAACCACAACTGGAATCTGTGCGGAATCTTGTCATAAAAACCATTCAAATATCTTAAAAACTCCTCATTGAGATCGTTTAAGCTATTGTTTTAGATATGCGGCGTCGCTTAAGGTATGATATATAGTATGTCTTAGGTGATCAAAACCGAACCGAACCAGTTCAAGTTGCAGTCCATGATAGTTTCAGCTGTGTGCTGAAAGGCACTTAAGAATATTTCGTAAATAATCAGTTATAATAGGTGGTGAAAGTCTGGGGCTGTGGTCTTATAGGGAGCAAGCAACTCTCTATAGTCTAGAGAGTATATTCTGGATCTGCATGAATAGTACTGAAAGCAGGTCGGAATTAAAGGGATTTTCGAGAAGTTATAGGTAGTTTTATATTAGTTTTATATTATAGGTAGTTTTTATTTTAATCGAAGGTTTTTTTTAGCAATTAAAATGGACAGCTACGCCGTGCATGGATTAACTAACCCATCCATTTGGGAGGTTTTAAACACGTTCTCGCGTTTCCGTCACGTAATCTAACGATGAATTCCTACTGCCGCATTCCATAATTCGCATGTCTGGTTGGCCCGTAAACAATTACCAACTTACAGGCTTTAACATTAATTTGTAAGCCACCAAAGCCCAAACATTTTGCTTAAGTTTATTCGTATTACAAATTTAGCCTCTCTGAAGATGCGAATATAATCGAAAATGATTCATTTAATTGACACTTCATTGAGGATATCACAAAATTAGCACATTTTATGGTATCTTATGAAGCCAATTAGCATATGGACTTGGCTTTAAGGTAGTCATAAACAAATTGGTAATCGTTTAGTGTTAAATGTTAATCGGCCATCCAAATTGCGTCAATGGATGATATATGAGAGCCCAAAAGAGCTGCTAAAAAGCAGATAACCGCATCTGATTTACAACATTCGCAATGGGAATTGTATCTGTCAACTGTTTTTGTCTAGTATTAATGCCCTATATATTATTTCTATCCATGTCTGTAGTACTATATATCTGGATGTCATCTGGGTCTGATGTCAGGCCGGAAAAATGTGGCTTACCCCTGTAGGTGTGGGTGGTTGGGGTGGACGCAAATAGCCCAATTACAATTTGGAATGCCAGCCGCCGTCTATTGCTCTATTGAATTTGGCCGAAAACGTTTTGGTGCCACCGGAAATGTGATTTTATATGCTTTGACTTTGGCGCGCGTCGCACACATCAAATTTAATTTTTCCTCTGCCGCCGCCAGCTCTTCATTGTCTGTGTGCGTTCTAATAACTGTGATTTCGATGAATATTCATGTGGCAGCACTCCGCGAGAGTCGAGTCAAGTTCGCATGCAAATGGCAAATGCAGGCCAGAGCCATAAACTTCTGAGATCTCTGCGTTTATGTTGATTCTTGCAAACACGCGGCGCGCCACCACTCGCAAAAGTTTGATGTTTGATTTTTCACCGGGGAGCTGGCGGTGGATCGCGCACAGCCGGATCGGTTAAGTAAATAGGCGTTACTGGCGGCGTGTTCAGATCTCGGGGCCCGGAAAGCCCTCGTAAGTTGTCACCACTCCTCGGCACCGATCGTGTGTAATTGAGCTTGGGACTGTTTGCTTTCGTCGGCGTCGTCGAGAGCCAAGCTTTGGAAGCTTTCGCACAGTTTCCCCATTTCTCTCGCGCTTTTCGGCGAGAAATTTGAAAGTAAACCTCGATTGAGGCCAGGCGAAAGGTGTTGGCATTACAAAATAGCCAACTTGTTTACATATTGATAACTATTATGTTGCATTAAATCTGTACCAATCTATTTATACCCAATGCCGCGTGCATATATCTCCGTGGTCGGGGCAATCGATTAAGGTTGGATAACCGATTAAATTAGAGTGTGAAAAATGCACTTCAATCGAAAGTGTTCCCACTTTACAGTTTGGAATTAGCTCAATATCCTTCATTGTTAATTTATAGTTATCTACATTCCATAGTAGATTATATATTATAATTTTATATTTATTAATTAAATAAATGTTTGCTAAAACCCAGTAAAAGATATGAATTATTTTTAAGGGTTTTATTAAATAATATAGATAACAGCTACGGAGAAAACGGTTTCAATGGGTGAAGTTCTTAGCCGGCCCTGCAACTGAAAGACGCAATCAGAGACCAGAAATCCCTTTAGCAGCGGCCTCGAACTTTACATTATTATGAATTAATATTATTATTGTTATTATTATTCATTATTATTATTTTGTTTTCTGTATTGATTGTGGGCTGTGAGCTCGTAAAGCTATTTTAGATTGAATACATACAAAAATTAAAATGTTTCACATTTATAATTGCGATGTCAAGCGATCTGAATTCACAGTGCTGCAGATAAGTTTGCCTATCATTATATTTAATTTCCTTTTATGGGGCTTCATGTTTATTATTCTTGGACACAAGTACATATAAAATTACAATAAAATGGTGCAAAACGTTTCTTCTAAAGTTCATTCTGGTTGACTAGTGTACGGAGTACTGACTAAGGTCGAGAGGGGGATCTATAGAAAACATTTATCAGATAATATAATTATGTATATTGTTGTATATATATAACGCAACTTTCCGTGAGAAGCGAATAAAATTGACGGTGGTATATATGAAACTTATACAATAGAACGACCTTTAGGCTAATGGCGACTGAAGTTTCCTACTCTCCCTTCTTGGTTTTCTATAATTCCTCTGAAGAGGATACTCTTCTGCTTCTGGTTCACATGTGAGAGGGACAAGGGCTGGGGCTGATGATGTTTGGTTTCTGTTGGTTTCACTGAGGCACATTTGATGGATCACTAGGGGAGATAAACGCCAAGCTACGACTCCGAAATCCTCCTCCTCCTACTCCGGTCGCCTCCTAGAAATGCTTTCGCATTTGGGCAGACACCAAGAAGGGCGCCAGCAGGGAACAGATCGACATCAGGATGTTGACCAGGCCGTTAAGATTGGCTGTAAGTCGTAAAAACTGGTTAGGATGTTGCTGTATATGTTATTTATAATGTGTAACAAAATATTAAAGTGCATAACATTTTTTTAAGAGGAAATTAAAAGCTCTTTCAACTTAGGTCATATTATTTTTTAGTACTTTAGAAATTGGAGTTTTGCATTTATAAATATTATCACAAAAAAATATATTCTATATTCTTAATATTTTCAATATCTTTTATATTAACATTTAAGGTTATTTTAAAGCTTCCTTGAATAAAAACGAATTGGGAAATTATATCAAAACAAATTATAAGAAGTCACTATTATTTGGCAGGACCTCCGCTGCAGATGTCGTGCAGGATATCCTCCACGTAGCCGTTGTCGTTGTCGCACAGGCACAGCTTGGTCTTGCTGGACATGAACTTGGACACACCGATGGTTCGGTTGCTGTTCTCAAACTGGCAAACCATTCCGTCCTCGCAGTCGTTGTTGCTGTTGCACTTGTGACGCAGGCCTGCAAGGATACAAGGACACAAGTAAAACAATATAATAAATCCACAAATTATTGTAATAAAGAACGAAATAAAGCTAACGAAAACATATTTCAATTTTATATTTTGAGGGAATCAACAAAGAAAGTAATTTTTCCAATGGCAATAATTTAATCTATTTAGCTTATTTATCTTAAAATAGACTTCCATAACTTATCTTGTTATAAAATTTAATCTCTATTGCGAAAGCGATTTAAAAAATCATGACAACTTATCTTATTAAAACTCCCCCTTTTCAGTTCTCCGGATGAGGATCTGTCACTTAGCGAGTAATAGCCGCTGCCAGAACTCCAGAGGCCGGACATGTGCATGCAAATGTCGCATATGGCACTTTTCTCGGGGCTGTGCATGTCACAAATTGGCACTGCGGCGATGGCGATTCCCATTACCATTTGCTTCCCATTTGGCCGCCGCCTCATTTGGGCTCCCCAGTCGCAGTCACGACATCCTAACATAAATCCGACATCGACATTGCGCTGCCATAAAGCGAGAGCCTTTCACACCGCGTTGGAGTATGCCCTGCCGGCAGGCCAAGCAACAATGGAGGGCACAGGACCCAAGGATCCGTGGAACCAAGACGCCGAGGAGAACAAGTGTGAATTGCGCACGAAAACTAAATAAATAAGAACGCAAATAGCGGGGCAAGGAAGGGGCAGGCTTAAGGGGGCACCAGCAGTATCCACCTGGATGGATGCTTTGTTTAATTCTCATTTAGGCGCCGCCTTGGACACATCACCTGCTGCCACTTGAGGCACATCACAGAGGAGGCCTCCTAGAAGGCAGGCGCGGAGCCTCTTAAATAATAAATGTAATGTGCATGTCTTAGCAATTAGTTGACGTTTTGTTGGCTGTTCTATTTCCAGCATCTAGCGAAAAGATTCTACAAAGAAATCCTTGGCTTCTTGGATAAACTACACAATGTGGAACAGTATAGAGTAACTTTTTTAATTTACAAGAAACAGTATTAGGGAAGTTATTAAAAACCCTTAACATCTTGGTATAGAAACCTTTTCCGAATTAAAAAAAATATATAAATCAAAACTTTTGTTAAAGGTTTGACTCCTTTTAGATGCCAAAAAAGGATTTGGATTAAAGCTGTATATTCATTTGTTTATATTTACGCTATTTGTAGCTTCAAACAAACACTGATTGTTTATTTAAAAAAATGTGCAAGGATTGCTTACAATAAAGTGAGAATCCTAGAGCATTTAGAAAGTAAATGGTATATATTTTGAATTATCCATAAGATATAGGAGATTTGAAGACTTAAGTAATCTTAAATTCATTTAAGTTTATAACTGTTAAAGGATAATATTTACCTTTAAGGACATCCGGACAATTGCCACCCAAGGGAGCTGTATCATCACCGCAGAGACAACGCAACTTGTAGTCGTTCGGATCCTTGACGCAGCTGGTGCGATCTATCGCCGTACAGTCATCATGGGCCGAGCACTCGCGTCCTTTCACTGCAAAGGCAAACAAGCCAGGTAAGAGCGAGGGTAGAAGGGCAATAATAAACAATTTGACTATCAGTTTGCTTGACTAATTGCCTGCTAATTGTGTGACTACTACTGTGACCCTGCCCCGACCGGTTGCCGACACAAATCATCGGTTAGCCGGCCTATCTGCACACAATCATGTTTGCCAACTCCAATCACAGTCCTATTTACCGGCCCACGGAGCCCACTACTAATGTCCCTGATTTGTGCGGAGCGTGGGTTGTCATTGCACTTGAGTGACTTGTTTGATCAATTCTCGATTTGTGTGTTAGTACTACTGTGTGTTGTGTGTCGTGTCATTCAATTGCTGGCTCCTTGCCATAATTACTATTCCATTTATCTGTGGGTGGTTGCTCCAAAGTCAATCGAATGACAAATGTTTGGCTCTGGCTAACTTTAATTATAGGCTCTATAGATTACCATTTATTAAACTGTCTTAATTAGCGATTGATTATGAATCAGTAATCGAGTTGTGAGTTCTTTAACGATTTATATTTAAGAACGCTAAGAAAGTATACTGGAATTTTATGAAAAATAACTTTAATTTGGTAATATTAAATGTAATTAACTTTAACTACATTATTTTGGGATTATTATATGATTTTGTTGTTTTAGGGAATTACTAAGCATTTGGCTTTTGCGAACCAACAACCAACAACATTTTTAAAAAAGTTTTTAAAATATGATTTTGTTGTAATAATTAGTTCAATTATGTTTTCAATTGTCTGAATATTTGTTGCTAACCAATTGTATCCGAACGATTAATATTGGCCTAAGAAAACTTAATAAATAAATGAATTAACATCCATGGTTCTTTCAAAAAGACACTTACTCGTATTTGTTGATCTCAACTTCATTTGGAATATTTATATTAAAAACATCAAGATCATTTAAAATCCAGCTTAATCAGTAAAATTGCAAGGAATTTTCATTAGATTATAAAAGATTTATGAAATATATTATCCAAATATTTTACTATTTTACTAGCACGGCACAGATCCTTAATAAATAAATTAATTAAAATATTATGTTAAATAAATCAACTTAATCAAATCAACCTTAATCCTCCAAGCTCTCTCTTAAAAGTTATTCAAAAACTGTAACCGTGTTTCATAGAATAATTAACCCCTACAAATTCTCAGGCAGTGAAATTTTTTGAATGTGAATGTAAATGTGTCAGAAACCTCTCTTGACCTTGCCAGCCTGGACTTCGATTTGATTTTTTATGGCCAACCCCCATGAGGAGCTGGTCGAGTGCTCTTCTTACCCACTGGAAGGTGCGTGGGCGGCGGCCCGTTGTTGGTCTTGCCGAAGGTGGTCAGTGCCGTGGAGCTGACCCCGAAGAGGATGATGAAGATGCCGAAGAGCATGGTCAGGCTGCCGCATTGTGTGAAGCGCTTCAGGGGCTGCATTTTGGGGCGATGGTGCTGGTGTGGAAATTTATCGGGTTTCGAGTGGAGATTTTGAGACTAAGATTGAGATGGAGCCGCTACCGCTGCCGCTCTCCACGAAGACGAGGGTAATTCGGGTGTTATATAAAATCGCGGGCCACCGACAACTTTCTCACGCACTTTGCAAGCTCGAGAACTGCCCAAAAGGCCTTAAATCGGTTTCCCTAACGTCTTTGTTTCCTTTACTGGTTTCGCGAGGTAATTTTATGCAAATTTTCACACCGAAATTGTTTCCGCTCTGGAAAGAAAGTCCGAAGCAAACTAAAACCGCACGGAAGGCGTCACTCCGACAAAAAATCTCCTCAACTGTGTGGGTATTTTGGTGTACTCGGTTCGCTTGTATCCTTCTCTATAGGGTCTTAAGGTCTCGAGTTCTAGAGGTCTTGAGACGGTAGCTCCAACCAGTCGCCTGCGCGTTCGAAATGCAAGTGAAGAATTCGCGGCGCACACGGAGCTTAAGTTGGGGCGACGTCGCTGCTGACTCGCTGGGCTACTTGGCGCTCGCGCACACCATCGCCACCGACGCCCCACACACAAGCACACACACACACCCTGGCACCTGCCCATCGCCTTCCTTGAAACACCCCCTCAAAGCCCCTCAGCTAGTCGGCTAAGAAGCGAACCCCTTTCCCAGCACGAAACTAAGTCTACATCGTTGCTTAGATACTCTTATGAAATTCTAATAAATATATCTAGCTTTAAATATTAATTTTGTATGTTTCAAAATCGTCCCACCCTATGTAACCAACTGTTAATGGTTACAATTAAATTACCACTGACTAACTTTCTTGATGATTAACTATACTTTACATTAATAATTAAGTATTTAATTTGTACTATATACAAATTCAACAAAAATGTTTATATTTTTAAATAATACTTTAAAAAATACATATAGCATCCAAACGAACTGAAAACTATT
>JAEIIG010006819.1:0-11088 GCA_018904695.1 Drosophila parvula | reverse complement strand
ATCATAGATATATATTCTTTCGATATATGTACTTTCTCATATTTATGTAACTATTTTCTTTTATATAATATTAAGCCAAATACTGATTGATGTAATGAGCTGTCACTCGAATGCCTTTCGCTGACCCCCGTCTTCCCACCATTAAATCCTGTGGAAACTCAAGGAAAATTCCAGGAAAATCCAAAGATAATCAGTGCTATTCGCTCACGCCCCCTATCACTTTCCGATCAGAAGCGTTAAAATATGTAGTTAAAGGGCAAATGACAAGTGCAAACAAAACTCCAAGAGAAAGTTAAGGCAAGTTCAACTGCGATATGGTTATATATATGCCCCGCTATATACATATATCTGTATCTGTACTATATATATCGGTATGCAGACGAGGACCTCCAAGTGGAAAGTGGAAAGTCCTCTTCATTAAGGCGTTGTCAAACCGGGGCAAAAAAGTGGGCGTGGCAAAACCGAAGCAAATGAAACACGTAACGGGGGAGGGAGAGGGGGTCGGAAAAAGTTGTGTGTCCAAATTGCAAACGTGCAGACAGGCCAGGGACGATGGAAAGCGAGGGCAGCCAAAGGAAAATGGGTGTGGAAAAGCGCCTCCTACTCCACTCCACTCCACTTTCGGCGTTTAAGAAAAATGTCTGCCCTTGTCGTGTGTCATTGTTGCTCCTGCATGCATAATGACAAAAAAAAACCAAGAAAAAAGAGAAAAGAGGAGAGGCAAGTGCACTTGGGCGACAATTAGAAGAATTTTCAGCATTTTATTCGTTGCATCAGCATGAGCTGAGGGACCGACTCGTCGCCGAAGAAATGACACGACAAATGAATGTAATTGTGTGTGACACTTTCGCTTATATATACATAGTACACACACTTTCGCCGCACACCCACTTTCGCCACAAACAAAAGCAAATAATTTATTATGGCTTAACGGGTTTCGCTTAAATTGATATAAAGGTCAAGAGTGGGCCGGGCGGATGCCACGTGGATTTTTTTTGGCCACGAACCAAGGAGTGATGGGGTCTGTCTCTGTATATTTTCGCAGGAATCTCGTCGTGAAACCAGCCATGAAACCGCCCCTGAAACCGACCGTCGACTGATGAGCATAATGGCAGGCAGCGAGGTCTGGAAACGAGGCCACTTCGTTGCCCAACCTGAACCTCAGTGGCCTACCACGCACAGACATTCATTTCGGTTGTGGCGGGGACCACCCTTGCACTGAAAGAAATACAGACAGGCTGGGTGGGTTTCGATTCTAGGAAATAAAAATTGTAGATTTTTCTTTGCTTCATTTTTAAAGGTTTTTTTTTTACAGAGTTTCGTATCTTTGTAGTCTACATATTAGAGATGGCAGAAAATATCGATTGCCAATACATAGCTTTTTTAACGTAGCGATAAATCGATTTTCTGTTATATTTATCGGACTAATTTCCTTCTTTAAAGAGGGAACCTATTTATAAAAACAAAAAGTGTAGATTTTTCTTTGCTTAGTTTTTAAAGTTATTTTTTGCACACATTTTTGTAGCTTTTTGTAGTTAACATATAAGGAAGAGCAGAATATATCGATAGTTACGTACATAGATTTTTTAAGGTAGCGATAAATCTATTTTCTTTAATAAATATCGGACCAATTTTCTTCTTCAAAGAGGATGTCTTAAATTAAGTTTTGAATATGAAAATATTATCAATAAAAATATAAATAAATAAATACAATATAATATCGATATTTAGATATTATTTTCGATATGTTTTATACCATATTTAAATATTTTATTTATCAAACTGAACTCTTTATTTTTTTAATTATTTTTTTTTTTCTTTGAAAAATCTAAAATTTCTGCAACAGATAGAAACCTATTTTAAGCTTAGATAATTACCCTTTAACCCCGATTTTCTTGCCGTGTAGTAAGCGGGGGCGACGACGAAGGATGGACACGTGCAGCATTTGCAACTGGCGCTAGTCAAAAGTTTGCTCTTCCAAATTAAGTGTTCAGCAGTTTGAGTGGCTTCTGGATTATGGGTCAAATCCTCATCCCCATCCACATGCTCCTGCTACACCACAGAAGCTACTTAAATTATGTTCTGACTTTAAACTCAGGTAAGGCTTTGGTGAACGCAAAAATATAATATAAAATAAAACTGAACAAAAAAGCAGTAGCCAAGTTGAGTTAGAAAGTATTATCTTTGTGGATTTTGAACCTAAGCCGGATTGCGACTCATTAGACAGACATATTTAGTGCACAATCGCATCATAATCAGTAATAATAAGTGCGGTTTTCCGCATATTTCCGTTTGGCGTTACGAGCCGAAAAACCGCAACAGAAAACCGCAAAATGTATGCATTCCAATGATAATTACATTAGTAATGATTACGATTACAGCTGGTATATATAGATGTATATATCCTGTTGTGTTTACATAAAAGGGTTGGCCGAAAATGCCACCACTTCTGGCAATTAGTTAATTGAGTTTGAATGATGGACCAACTTGCTTACCAATAATCCAACAGCAGCTGGGCAACTGCAACTTCAGTTTGATGTATGACTTGGTCATATATGAGTATTTCCACCTTCGATGGTCAGCGGAAATGTATTTTTTTTTTTTGTATTTTTTATAGAGCTCCAGGGGGGATGAGGGAAGAAAACACTGCAGCCATCGGCATCCGATTTGGGTTAATCTGAATGCGAATCTGAGGCGAGGTTGTAAAAGTCATTCAGTCAGGAAGCAATAAAATCGTTTTACGCCAATGCCATGAAAATGCTGAATTTGAATAAAGCTGCTGCTGCTGCTGCTGCTGCTGCTGCTACTGCTGCTGAGGTCCTGACAGGCTCCATCATCATCATCCTTCGAGGAGAGAGGGAGGAGAAGACATGGGGGCATTGGTCAGGGCATCGATGGCGATGATGCCGTCTTGGGCTGCCACGTCTTGCTACGGAAGACACAAACGGAGATGGCGATGGTGAATTTCTGCTGATGCAGCGACCGAATGCGGCACAGCTGGCGACAGCTGAGAGTCCTTTCCGCAGGACCCCGCCTCAATTATGTGTGTGTGTGTGTGTGCTGGTAGACGTGTCCGTGTTCGGGGCGAAGAAAAGCGCGCACTTACGCAAAACGAGCTCGAAGCTAATGCACAACGCATATTGAAGCCATTTCGCCCGCAATGGTTATCCCTTTCAATGCAGGCTCCATGCGAGCTGCACTACGAAAAAAAATTAAACAAGAGAAAAGGCTAAATATATGGAAAGCTTTAAGAACATTTAAAGCAATTTATTAGTCAAAGAAAATGTAGTTAAATTGGTTTAACTTTCCCTAATAATTTGATCAATTTTAGACTCCAATTTCTTACCGTGTTCTCCGCCTTAACTTTGGGATCTAAGAAATCCTTCGTCCAGCTGCCAGCATCAACGTCTTAGCCCACACACACTCGCATATATAATATCTATGGATGTGTCTGGTTTCCTGCTTCGCATATCCGGTCGGCATTTTGCATCGTCCTGGCCTGGCCATCCAGCCATTGTTGTCAATTGCATTGCCATTGCAAATGGGCATTACGGTTCCCCTTCCTGCGTAACGTAACGTAACGTCTTGGCAGCATTGCATCCTGTGGAATCCTGGTGGAATGTTTTCTCCTGCAACCGCCCCCGAAAATTTATATCTATCTATTCCATAAACTAAAATGCCAAAGCACCGTTGCTGCCAATCATCATTGGATGCCAAACGTTTGGCTCTTAACATCCTTTTCTGGGGTCTCGTAATCGAAGATTCAGCCAACAGTGCGTATGCGTAATAAGTTGTGCTTTCACCCTGGGATGGCAGTAATTGAACCTCGACTGCTGTTGATATTATAGCTGGGGCCAGGGATTCAGCCGGACAAATCAAAGCATATTCCAGGCAGATGTGAATGTGATTATCAAATATTTTCGGTTTCCTTTGCTTTGATAAAAAGACGGGGGAAGGACTCAGAGGGAAGCCGAGAAAGGGATGCCCTTGTGGAAGATCCTTAAAATAAAATCTTTGAAGAGTATTACAAGCAGTGAAAAATATTAGCTGTGTAGCTAAGAAACTGAATTTTCTTTTATTTTATTTATTTTGTAATTGGAAACCACTTTCCCTGCTTCATATTTATTTTTCAATTAAATATAACCTGTTTCTACCTACTATATATATTATATATCCCCCTTAGCTCAGTGAGAGTACAAATAAATATGATACATTTTGGCATTCATGTTGGGGTTTATTTTAAAACATTTTGCACTTTGTCTCATCCACAGTCTGCTTTTGTGTGGCTTTTTATGGCCACAATTTACATGGCTCTCTGCTTTCATTTACAATATTTTCATATCCACACACACACACACACAGGGACACACACACACACAGAGGGACACACACACACATTGGACTCTGGACGGACTGCGTCCGAGTCCGGGTCCCATGTAATTTGCCTTTCACTTCGTTTTGCAGTTTCCGTTTCCGGTTTTGCAATTCGTTGTTACCCAAAACTTTATTGAAATTGTTTCATTTCATTTATCGTTATACGTTTTCTGGCTTACCAACCGAAAAATCTAAGAGGGTGGGGGTTGGGGTGGGGACATCATCCTGGGTCCTTGGCGTTCATATTTCTTATTAACTATCAGTTGGGCACCAAAAAAGAGCCAGCAGAACCTTTTGATTAGTGCTTTTCTATGGCAGAATCTGGCCCCTTTAATAATTGGTAAATAAATAACTTCGAGTTCCTAAGATGGCCGGGCTCGTCATTTTCCTTTGGCTTGAATTGCAAAACATATTTTGTGGGGATATTTTAGTTGCTTTAAAAGACTTGTATTGCTTTTTTTGTTTTTTATTTGCAAAAGGTATATGGCGACATCTTAAGTCTCTTTTATTCAGGCTGATAACCTTTTATTCGGTTTATTTTCTTCAATTAAAACTATTACATTTAGTAGTGTATACAAATAACTATATAATAATGTAAATAACAACAATAATATACAATAATATACAACATTTTAGCTTACTTTTGTTTGTTTTATGCTCTGCGGATCAGATTCCTTGGGTAACGCCTAAGGATACTTCTCGGTGGACTCGTCCTGGTTAGCCTTTCAGTAACCTTTAGCTCTTTCGCAAAATTAAGACGATTTTCTAGACAAAAAAAGGAAGGAAGAATTTTAATTTTTGTGAAATTAATTAAACATTGAATCGAAGCACATAATCTAGCATTTTCTTTGGCTAATTTTTGACCCAGAATAGTTGCAGGGAAGTCAGCTTTCCTTTTTCTATCTTCATAGCAGAAAAGTAAATTCAAATATATTGCCAACACTCTTGCTAATACATTTTACTACCAAAATATTAAGCATATTTTATTGGAAATACTTTAGTATTTACCTATACATTTGTTAACTCTTCTTTTCATGTAAAACATTAGTTATGTGACATTAAACCTTGAAAATATATTCTTTACAATTTATTTACAATTTAAAATTAACACAGATAAGCATTCCAAATTAAAATTAAGGCAATGTATCTTAAATTAGCTTTTTCTAATTCAAACGAATGATCCAATTGTTTCATTCTTGTTTTATATAATTTTTCCAATGCCAATCACCTTTAATTAAACCCTTATTCTAGAATCTAGATGCTTTTACTGGCATATATTCTTTGGATTTGGTTTTGGTCCGGCCTTAGTGAGAGTGAGTCTGCCTAAATCCGATTAGTTTCCGTTGAAAGTCTGTGTAGATGTACACGCTCCTTACTTTATAATATACGAGTACTTTCCCACATTTCATGGGCAACGCATTTTCCATACACAAGAAGACTTTGTGAAAGCGAAAGGTTTGAGTTTGAGCTTGAGTTTGAATTTGAGTTTGGCCCCCTTTTTCTTGATGATGATTATGGGCGGGCAATAATTCCATTGCCATTTCCTTTGAGCGAACGTCCAAATGCAATAATTTACATGCAAATGCGTTTGGCAATAAATGTGCCAGCAGCAGTGAGACATTGGCCTCGCTAAAGGGGCGTGTCCTGGCCAAAATCGAACTAAAAATATATACACACACACTCAAAGGAGGCGCTGAAAACTGGAAATGAGTTCGCGAAAAGGAAGTGGAAAATGCGTGGTGTGGGGTTGGGGGCGGTTGTAGAGAAATATATCGGTGCAAATCGGGGAAAAGTGTAAAGAGAGAGAGAAAGAGTAAGGAGTTTAAGGGGAAGGCGGCCACATCTGTTTTGGAATTTCCCGAATGCGACGTCAAGTTAACGGCTTTCAAAAAACAGGGTGCTGCCCGAAAATATACAAAATTTAATACTCAAAATATAAGCTAAAAATAAAAGAAAAGTCTCCTTGTTTACTTGATAGTTATATACAAATATTATGCTTTTATATGTATAAATAATATATTTATCTTTTCAAAAAACCTCGACCCCTGTAAATGCAAATCGAGAAATGAAAAGATGGCCATTCGCTGGGTTTGCGTTCGTTTCTTTCCCTTTTTTTGTTCGTCCTTTTGGCTTGTCGCGCAAATCCTTTTGACATTTTATTTACAAAACGCATTTGTCGGCAACGGAAATTGGCACAGAACACAATAATAAAGCCGCACAGGAGATAACAAGCGCAAATAAACGATGCCGGAAAGTGAAAAAGGATTTTCAAGGCTCAACAAAAAGCAGCAGGAGCCGTGTGCCTACACAGCCTTTGCCAGCCTTTGCCTAGTTTCCAGCAGAATTTCCACGTTAAACCCGAGTTTCCACTTTGCAGGAGTCGCTAATGAAGTGGCATCATAGATTGACAGCGAACATGGCCGGCATAATGCCTCCAAAGGCATCCATTCAGTCATAAGCTAATAGCCAAGGCCAGGTCAAGTGCACTGCCACAAGAAACTGACACAGAACTTACTTAAAATAAGGTTATATTATATTATATAAACTGAGAAATTAATAAAAAAGAATAAGTTTATTTGGTGTAAGATATTCTAGGGGAAAATGTAAGAAAATTAGAAGAATAAACCTTGATTGGTAAGGCATATTTCTCTAAGTGTGTGCTAGAATCGAACCTAATCTCCTTTTGAGTTGAATGGGCGAAGAGGGATCAGGATTCAGGGAATAGGCTCTGCCAAATGAGTAAGGAGCTTGCACTTCCTAGCACTTAATTAAGACAACTTTATTATAAAGTTTCAACCTATTAAAATATACATTTAAATATATATTTTTATTAATTTAATTCCTTTCTATTTACAGAGTTACTTGCCATTAGAAAACTCATATAAAAGTAAAGCTTAAATCGTGCAATTCTGAAAACTGAAAGTGCAGCCTGCTGGATATGGGATACGATACATCAGCGGGACAATTTGTCAGGCGGGCAGTCAGCCAGTCCATCCATCAATAAGTCAGTGAAAAAGCGGTAAAATCCCCTCGGAACAGTGTTAGTTTGTTTCGATCGCAACGAATTTGTGGCTCAATCAATAAGATGGCCAGTCAGCCGGCCATGAATTTTCCTTCATTCACGTCCGCCAATTGTTTCGGGGCCAAATGAAAACCTTTAAAGTTACTTAAAGTTCAAGTTAAAGTTATTGGCCGGAAAGTTTTCCACTGTATGGCCATAGTTTGGGCTGGGGGATGGGTGAACTTGTAATGCGGTAAGTCCGGGCTTCCACTTCCAAGCCTGCGGCTTGCTCTCACCTTCGACTAACCAAGAAGTCGGCTCTAGATCCGGATTTTCCTGCTTATCCGACAGCTGCGATTGCCCCGCCCTGCCGCCTCGGCGATGGCAAAGTATTAAAAAAGTTTTCAAATTTTCGTGAGGCTCGGCAAGTGCAGGTTGCCTCTTTATTGCGTTAAAAATTTTCGCTTTCACAAAGCCTTATCTACGATTTCCCCGATATCCCTCTATTCCCCTCTATATATGTGTTTTTGTATATATATATATTGAGAATCGTGGGTGTCGCCACGCCCCTCGGCCGCTTTTTCCATGAGCTCTGTAATTGATTTATGTGCGCAAACGTGCGTTGAGCGTCTGCTTACAATTCACCGATGCGACGATGGCCCCGGGTCCTCGAATCACGTCCGAGCAATGGTCGCAACAAAAAGTCTATATCCAAGATACACAGAACGAGGTAGATCGACTAGCAGATGTCCAGTAGTTTTCGTTACTCACTATAAGTAGTAAAGAAGATAGGCTGATTTATTTAGTTGTTTAATCAACAGTTCCTTTAGTTGTTCATCCAGGTGTTCATTTGGGTTTCACACTGTTGCTTACTTTGGTGCTCACTCTTCTGTTCACTCTCTTGTTCACTCCCTTGTGCACTTTCTTGTTCACTCTTCTGTTCCCTATTTTGTTCACTCTCCTATTCACTCTCTTTTTCCCCTTCTTGTTCACTCTGTTGTTTACTTTGTTGTTCACTCTGTTGTTCACTCCTTTGTTCACTCCGTTGTTCACTCCCTTGTTCACTCCGTTGTTCACTCTGTTGTTAACTCTGTTGTTCACTCCGTTGTTTACTCCGTTGTTCACTCTCTTGTGCACTACGTTGTTCACTCTCTTGTTCACTCTCTTGTTCGCTCTCTTGCTCGCTCTCCTGCTCACCCTGTTCACTCCGTTGTTCACTCTCTTGTTCATTCTCTCGTTCGCTCTCTTGTTCGCTCCCTTGTTCACTCTGTTGCTCACTTTCTTGTTCACTCTCCTGTTCACTCAGTTTTTTGTCAGTTGATCAGGCAGTAGTTCATTCAATAGATAACTCACTTGTTCATATAATTTTTTAGTTGTTCCCTCAGCTCTACATTTTTCTTACAGCTACGACTACTTCACCTGCTGGAAATATATACCGCAAAATACCCTGCAATAAAATGGAGGACTCTTGCGAAGGGGAAAAAATGAAAGCTGGCCGCATCTAGGACTTCGCGGCAGGACTACAAATGAGCCCCAAACCGGCGACGATTTAAAATGAGATCGAGAGTGGACCACGCTGCTGCATAATGGATGATTTGAGTGGACCGCGTGTGTGCGCCACAATGCCAGAACAGCCCAGTGGAAGAGCACAACAAAGAGATACTTGAGTGTCTTAAATTTTAACAAGTCCTTGCGGATAATGAACCACGAGCTAACGAGCCTTTGAAGGAAGCCCCACGAGTTATGCGATTTTCTTTATTTAATTTGAATTACCTGAAAAGCGTTTCAAAAAAAAAGAAGGAAATTTCACTTAAGAAAGGAATGAGGGAAGCACAAAGTTGAAAGTAATTAATGCAATTGAATTAGGTAAATATTTCCTGGGAATTTATATATAAGCATATAATATAAATACTGTCAGGAGATTTTCGGATATGTATTTACTCACCGCAATACTGTTACTACTAGCTGTAAGCTATTCAAAATTAAATCAAAACAGAATCCCTGCGAATAACTAGGATCTGTGGGGACAATCGTCTCGGGTATTCCCCCTTAAATTATGCATCTAATCCGCTTGGAAAATACTCCCGCACAACAACAGCAATGATGATGATGATGATGTCAATGGCAGCGGGTTTATTTATTTGTTTTCTTTGCCGCTTTTCCTCGCCGCTTATCTCACCTGGCAGTGCAATCAATTTGCATGGGAATCCTCTGACTTTCCCCACCGCGATTTACCTGGCTGCGAGTTGGAAAAAGACCAAACAACTTTACCGTGAGACTCGACAAGCGACTTGGCCGCGCCATCTGATGATAGTCCGGATAGCTTCGTCTCCAGACACAACCAGACGCAACGGCAGAGTCCCATAAAACTGACCACCAGGGACGACGACCACGACCACGACGACGACGACGACGTGGCTCGAGATTGAGCACAAGATTGAGCTGAGCGGAGATAAAAATTTATGGAGTGGTCATTTATCACATGGCGGACGCGGTGGTTCCGGATTTTGGTGGCTTTTTTTTTTTGTTTTTTTTTTTGGGATGATTTTGGGTTGGGTCGCAAAGTTTGCTGGCCTTCACATTACGTGTTCCTTGTTTTTAACAATCCCATGACCAATGGCCTACAGGCAGAGAATATACTACTTATTATTCAGAAGAAAATGAATTTATAAAATATTTTACTAGATATGAACTTGATTTTTATGATTACTTATATTTTATTTGGAATTTTAAAGGCTCTGTTCATAATATCAATTGTTTTTTCGGTGCTTTCTTTAGATTTTCTTGTTTGTGTGTCTGAGGAATATGCTAAAATCCAGCATTTTCATGGCAGTGTATCCTGTGGGTCCTTCGGTTCATTCGCTCAACTGTAAGCAGCTATAAAAAGTGAAACAGCAGCTGCAACAACTGTAATAATAACGGGCATGCTGTTGCTTTCGGTTTGTTGTTTCACTTTGTTGTTTGTTGTTGTTGTTGTTGTTGTTGTTACTCATTTACCAGCGGAAAAATTTAAAAGTTGCATTTTTAATGGAGTTTCCTTGTCAAACATGACTTTGATTCCCTCGTTGGGCCGCCAACAGCAGCAGCAGCAGCATCAGCATCAGCGGCAGTCTGTCTGCATGATCATCCACTAATGTGATTTGTACTTGGATTCCCGCACATAGATACCCACACACACCATGCTACATACACACACACAGCTACCCACACAGCTACCCACGCTGATGTATTCAAATGTTTCAGCATTTTTACACATCTCACACGTCGAAGTTCCCTGCGGAATTCAAGTCAAATGGAATGCCAGAATGGGAATCCCCGCCAAATATCCACGCACTGCACAAACACCCACACAGATCCGTTGGGACCAAACACACACGCGCACACACACAAACACACAAACACACACACACACACATCGTTCTGGGCGTGAAAATCTGTGGCCAAGTGCCATCAAATGTTTTCGCAAAATGGCGAAAGGAAAACAGGTAATGGCGGCACTAAACTGTTGCCATTGCAGGCAGCCATGGCGGACTTTTCCTCCATTTTCCTTTTGCGGATTTATTTTTGCAAAGGAAACCTAATACTATATGTATATTTGGTAGAAAAAAAGAAATAACTGATACCTTAAGAGTTTAAAAAATATTTTATTATTTATATTAAAAGTGTATTTGTTATTTATAATTCACATAACTTACTTGTAATATAATTTATAT